>JBBUKS010000113.1:625376-636374 GCA_038050645.1 Hedychium gardnerianum | reverse complement strand
TGTATCAACAATAAAGAGACTTATCTCCAAGGTCAAGCATTAAGTATCAAACTCATGATAAATAAGAATAGAGTCAAAATACCTAAATAATATTAAAATATAAGTCATGCACTAAAGATCAAGTGTCTACGGAAATAAGGATAGAGGTATCCGCCTCAAGTATAAATAATATGAAATATCCTCAGATCTGTCGCTCCATCTCAAATTTGAATCCTATAAATAGGAACACGAAATCTACATAAGTACTAGATTAATTCTAATAATAAACTCGCTAACAATATTATATGAGTTAAACAACTAATTAACTGTTTGATTGGAATCAAGTTCCCATTTAGAGATTCCTTACCCCTCATCCACGTATTTTATTCTTAATTGCTAATTTGATCCTCATTCCATTAATTACATAAAACCCTAGAATAAATTTGAAATAATTACATCTAACTATCAATTAGGAAACCCTAATTGGTTACACTCAACCACAACCAAAATTAGTTTCAAGGCTTAAGAACAAGAGTTCTTTCAACTTCATAATTCTAACTAAGAAGACATTGTTGCATCTTAATTGGGTTATGCCTGAAACCAACCACATTAACTCTACTCCATAATCTCCCAAACTTGATCATTAATATCAAGTACAACTAACTATAGCCACCATAAAGAAGGGTGTACTCCCATTTAGCCTTTTACACAACCAAATTCGAATTCAACAATTATGCTCTATTTCGTAACCTAAATTCCAAAAGCATTTCTCAATCTAATAATGTGAAACCAAACATCTAAATGTTACTACCCTAATTCCCCCATCATACAAGACAAAATATAATCCAATCATAACCTTACCATAATCTAAACTACTAATGGTAGCAAAATAATTAACCACATTATAAACTATAAACAAACCAACTTATCTCTATCAAATTAAAATTCACAGTCGGTTTAAGTACTTGTTGTGGAGATGGTTGGCCAAGATCGGATAGTGATCAGCGGCAATTGACAATAATCTCTGGACAGCAACAAAAACATCAACCAATGCTACTGATCAATTATCACAGCCAATAGAGGACAAATTCTACCATCAACCTAACCTAGATCTTACTGTGGCAGAGAGAATTTGGCCGGAACAGCACATACTAGAGTGAATCCCTCCTCACCTCCTTGCTGTTCCGAACAGAAACAGAACGCAAATCACCAAATCAAAGCTAACCCCAATTCATCTACAAGCATTCAATCCATAAATACCAAATCCAAAGCACATAACATCACAAAATTTACCTAAACAGTGTCGATCAGCCCCATCCTCGATGATCGACGCTCGGCCATTACGGAAAACCAACTGACCCAAACGAAATAGCTTAGATTCGTGACCTAACCTGGCTGTGTGACCTCAACTGGGATCGCGGTTGACTGGCAACGACTCCCGATCTCAATCACTAGCCGAAATAGAGGAGTGGCGGTGAGAATCGGGGGGAAAAAAGAAAGATCGGAGGGACAACTCAGAATCAAGGAATGCTCTGCTGTTCCCGATGGCCGACGGCTAGCGATCGGTGCGATCAGAGGGAAAGCGATGCTCGGCGATTGGTTCGGGGAAGAAGATATCGAGCGAAGAGAAGAAGGAGCTTGGCAAATGTCGAGTGATGAGAAATCGCACAGTAACTCCTATTTATAATTTTGAACCTAGGGTTTAATTAAACTAACTTAGGTTTTGATTAATTAAATCTCATTTCCATTTATACTTAATCCAAATTAATTCATATGTTCTCGAATTAATCCTCAAAAAAAAATTAAAACTCCCTAAATTTTCCACTAATTTATTTTTTATTTTTAAGGCATAATTTAAATTTTCCATATTTTACAAGTCGGACATCTGACAATCGCCCATTGAGATTGGAGCACCCAAAATTTTCGTTTGACATCTTTTCTTACATCTTCTTGTTTTTCCTTAAACAACCTCCTCTTGGGATTCTTGGGGCGAGGAAAAGCTTTCATGAAAGTACCTCATTCCAGATATATTCCATTCGGGGGGCGTTATTCGGTGAGCAAAGGTTGCTACCGAATCCCTAACGCCTTGGGGGTACTTCTTACCTCATCGGCAACAATTACGGATGGCGGACAGTGAAGAAAAAGGGGCAAACAACCCCCTTTTCCGGTCGGACAGGAAGCATCCCTTTTGGTCGTTTCTCTTTGTTTTGTGTCGTACTCTCCGTACACCAAACCTCGTAAATACACAAAGCTAGTACCTTTTGTGAGGACGAAACTCGTGACGTCTAAAATCATCTTGAATATACTCGGTGTGGATACAAGTAGAGACGAGGCTCTAGAGCGTCGCTTGGTTAATGTCATTTTCGCTTCATATCATCCGTTAGGTATAACTAGAATAAATTTCTTATCGTACAACAAGCGCCCCTTTTCTAGCCGGACAGCAAGCGCCCCTTTTGGTCGTTTCTCTCCGTTTGGTGTCGTACTCTCCGTGCATCAAACCTCGTCTTCACACGCAAGGCTAGTACCTTTCATGAGGACGAAACTCGTGACTTCCGAAGTCATCTTGAAGATACTTGACGTAGATACGAGTAGAGGTGTGGCTCCAGAGCGCCGCTTGATTGATGGCATTCCCTCTGCACGTCATCCGTCAGGAATAACTAGAATAAATTTCTTATCGTAAAATTTTATATTGTGATTATGTCTACATGTGTTGTATCTTGCATGTATGGATGTGTGTTGTAATAAATTAGGAATTTATTATGTTTTTTTATTTTTACTGTGCACGTTTTGTTAAATGTCTAAAGCACGCATCTACGTCGGACTACCCAACATATGAGCCCCAAACAGTGGTCAATTCTGGCTCTGATCAGAACCAAGGAGAATCACAATCTGCCCATTAGGGAGACATACAATCTGATTTTGATAAGAACCAGTATGCTTTGGTACAAGGAGGCACTCAATCTAAAACATTAGTCAACACAGATTCAGCCATCTCATCATCAGATTCTGCCACAATAGAACCAACGACTACAATTGATGTAGAGTTCCCATGGACTATGATAACTAGGTCAAAAGCTACAAGGAAGAGAAGGATTGAAGGGAATGAGGAACAATATATGCTACCCTTACCAGCATCACCATTCCACCAAATTGTGCATGCCGCAGAAATCAATCAAACTCCCTCAGAGGTAGCTAGGGAAGAGGGATTAGTGACAAAGGGTAGGGTTTAATAAAACAGATAAAATCTATCATGATGCACCCAATGGTCAAAGGAAAAACAGGTTTCTAGCTAGTAAACAGAAGGAATCAGGAGAGGGGGATAGACCTAGTCTCTCTCAGCTAATGAGGATGGTACAGATGATAAAGTACAAACAAGAACACAAATAGCTAGGCGGTTAAGGCCGTCTACCTCCACATGAAGATAACTTATTGGAATGTGAGGGACTTTAGCCAGGCCCCTAAACAGAGGGAGATTTAGAACTTCTTTCTAAGACACAGATTGATAGTTATAGGTATCACGGAGACTAGGTTGACAAAATAGGCTTTTCAAAAGATGAAACCAAAATGGTTCCATAACCTAGAAATGCAACATCACATATGTGCCAAATCCTCTAGGACGGGATGATGGTCATCTGGAATTCACAAAAACTTATTTTTGATACAATAGATTGGCATGAGCAGT
Source organism: Hedychium gardnerianum (assembly GCA_038050645.1). NCBI lineage: Eukaryota > Viridiplantae > Streptophyta > Magnoliopsida > Zingiberales > Zingiberaceae > Hedychium > Hedychium gardnerianum. The sequence goes on along the minus strand of JBBUKS010000113.1, from coordinate 632,713 downwards.
ACATGCATGTAACCATCACTTGCCGAATGACCCAAAAGAATTATGTCATCACCTTCATATATGATCAACTGTCTCTTGTTAGCAGGAAGAAATTATGAGAGAGCCTCAATACCATTGGAGCAGACCTTGATATGCCATGGATTTTACTTGGGGATTTCAACTCTCCTCTATCGGCTATGGACAAGCAAGGTGGGCTACGAGTTACTTCCTACCAAATCACTGACTTTCAAGATTGTGTCATGCAAAATGGCATGGAAGACCTTCCACAAATTGGGTGCCCTTACGCATGGTCGAATAGACTTGTTTTTTTTACAAACTGGATAGATGTATGATCAACAACGCATGGTTGGAGCAAGACATGAGGGATATGGTAGAATTTCTCATGCCAAGGCATACATTTGATCATACACCATGTTTAGTGACTGTCATGGGGGAAGGAGAACATGTTAACAAACCTTTCAAGTTCTATAATATGTCGACCACTCATGAAGATTATAATACCATGGTAGCTAGCAAATAAACCAGTTCAAGGGCAAGGGCCCAAAGGGGCACGACACAATATAGACTGAAGCAGAAATTGAATGGCTTGAAAGCAAAATTCAAGCAGTTTAGCAAGCTACACTTTTAGCACATAAAGGAAAGAGAAAGTCGGGCACAAGAGGAGTTGCATCACCTACAACAATTAGGCTATACTTCGGGCACCTTTGAAAGCAATTAGAAACAAGTTCAGAAGCAAGCTGCACAACTTAGTCAGGCAGATTACTTGTTTTGTGCTTAAAGGGCAAAGTGCAAGTATTTCAAATAAGTGCATCAAAACACCACCTACTTCCATACACTTGTGAAAAGAACCAACCGAAGGAGGAAAATAGTGGTGCTTGAAAAGAGGGTCGGAGGTAGCACCACTAGTAAAAGAGCAATTATGGGTGAATTTCTAGACAGTTTCCAAAAGTTACTTGACACAAGTATCCCAAGAAGTTCTTTACAACTAGATTGTCTCTCTTTTGGAAAATTTGTAAGTACCGAGCAACAAGCAACATTTATAGAGGGAACCCACAAAGGATGAGATTAAACATGCTCTTTTTAGCATTGGAGACCAGAAGGCATTGGGACTTGATGGCTATGGAGTCAAATTCTTTAAGCCTTCATGAGATATCATCAAACAAGATTTGGTAGTAGCTGTCATAGAATTCTTTAGGCATGAGAAGCTCCTTAAGCAATGGAACCACTCTCTCATTTCCTTAATGCCAAAAGTGCCACAGGCTAGTCGGGTTACAGATTACCAGTCAATCTCTTATTGCACTTTTTTCTACAAGATCATTTATAAAATCTTAGCATAAAGGCTAGCAAGAGTTGTTGAGCACATCTGCCATCCAGCCCAGGCGACCTTCATCAAAGGCAAGAATATTATTGATAATATCCACCTAGCCAAGAATTAATGAGGAACTACACTAGAAAGATAATCTCCCCTAAAAGCACACTAAAGGTGGACCTCAAGAAATCCTTTGATATAGTACACTGGGATTTCTTATTGGAGGTACTTAATGGGCTGCATTTTCCTACCACATACATAGCTTGGATACGGGAGTGTGTTACCACCACTAGTTTCTCCTTAACTGTCAATGGAGGCATGTATGGTTATTTTAGTGGTGCTCGAGGACTAAGAAAGGGAGATCCTCTCTCCCCCTATCTTTTTGGAATATGTATGGAGTACTTGACTTGAATGTTGAATCATTAAATATAGAGGGCAGATTTTTATTTCCATCTGAAGTGTCGTGAACTGAGGATAGCCCACCTTGCCTATGCAGATAATCTCTTATTCTTCTCCAAGGGTGATAGATCATCTATCAGTGTCCTCATGGATTTCTTAGAAAATTTTGGATAGATGACGGGCTTAAGAGCGAATCTAAACAAATCCTGCATTTACATGACAGGGCTAGAGAAGCATATATGACAGGAGCTCTTTACTATCATAGGGTTTCGGAAAGGGAAGATTCCTTATAGATATTTGGGAATCCCATTGGCCTCTAAGAAGCTGCAAATTATAGTCCACTGATTGATACTCTAAGCAAGAAGATTAATGCATGATCGAAGAATATGCTTTCATATGCCGGGAAAGCACAATTGATTAAGTCAGTCTTACAAGGGGTTGAATGCTATTGGATGTCGATCTTGCCAATGCCCATAGGGGTTGTAGAGCATATCTATAGTTTGTGCCAAAGTTTCTTGTGGACAAGAAAGCATCCCCCCATTACTTGGTCAGAGATGTGTAAACCCAAAGAAGAAGGTGGTATGGGATTTAGTGTTGTGGCGCATACAAGATAAACAGGATGCCCTTTGAGTTCGATAGGCCCACCACACATTCTTACAAAACATTGATATATGGGGATGACAGCCCAAGCACACTGACTCTCCGCTCCTTAAGTGATTGACACAGATACGAAATTAGATAGTCACATCAGTGGGATTCACAGAGCTGGCACAACAGACGTTGAGGGCGTGGTTTAGTCAGCATCGCTTGCACCACAAAGGCATCACCCAGGCATATGATTTCTTCTGAGAGACGGGAGTCTGCAAACCATGGGCAGGGACAGTTTGGAAGAAATACATACAACCAAGCAACAGATTCACCTTATGATTACTCGCACACCGTAGGTTGCCTATTAGGGATTGGTTGAAGTACCTTTTGGCTTCTAACAAAGTATGCCCATTCTGTAGGATGGAGGAGGAATCACAGGAGCACATTTTTTCGGCTATTTACATGTGAGGCAACTCTGGGACCATGTCAGACTATGGCTGCATATGATGCATGAGATGACTATATATTGGAGAATGCTACGGGTGTTTTTGAGTCACTACCGGGGACTAGTAGACTGATGCGAGCACGCCACACTGCTATGTCTACTATGACACACTATGTGTGGTAGGCCCGCAACCACTTGATGTTTGAGAGAGAGAGATTTGAGATTGACATTGTGTTCTGGAAAATCCAAACTCATGTACCATTCTTTGGATATTTATTCCGATTTAGCACTATACAATCACTCTAGGACTCCTATGGGGTTCTTCCAAGGCTACTTCAGCTTTGGGAGAAATGTCCCACATCAATTTGTTTTGCTTGTTTAATGTACCACCTGGAGCCTCTTCTGCCTTTGATGGAGCACTTGCTTGGAGTCTCTTCTAGAGTCGGGTTACATCAGTTACACTCTCCTGGAGCTTCTACTGGAGCTGCATCAGCATGGGTTGGAGTAGCTTTAGAGTCACTCATCTGCCCGGATAGAGCTGAGAGCATACACTTTCAGGGAGAGAGTCTCACATTTTGGTTTTTGTGAGGTGAGACCATACATTTGCTTTAGAGGGAGGGTCTCACATTTTAGCATTGTGAGGTGAGACCATATACGTTATCATGGAGAGAGAGGGTTTCACATTTTGGTTTTGTGAGGTGAAACCACATATTGGTGAGGAGTGAGTATACACACATTTTGCTTCTTCTTCTTTTTTAAGGTGTATAGGTGAGGATGGTGAATAGATTCATCAAAATGATCTATCTAGTCCGCAGCAAATGACTCGTGATAAAAACATTCCAAATTCGTTTGGGCTAGGGCTTTGCCAAAAAGCCTATGAGGGTAAATAGATAAACTTAAAAGATCTATCTAGTCCATATCAAATAGTTTATGATAAAGACATTACAAATACATTGATAGCTAATCACTTGCTAAAAATGTGTAAGGTGATGGACATGCATGTGGATGGGATCGGAGGTGCTGGAGTTGCAGAGATGATCAGAGGTACGCTACAGTTACATTCAGATGGAATCGATGGAGCCTGGGTCAACCTTCGGTGGTGATTAGAGACTTGTACTGCTATTATGACTAGACTCGGAGCATGGTTGATGGTTGGAGGGCTACATGCTGACTGGTATGGACTTAGGTGCATTTGACTGAGGATGAGATGATTAGTGACTAGAGCTAGAGCTTTGACGATTATGTGTGCGGTAGAGCGGATATCATAGGTTGATCAAAGATCTCGGATGATTACTTAGTTGCATGGTTGGTGTTTGGTACTTGAGTTTATGTGTCGACTGGTGGTTCTGCTAGTGACTCTTTTTGTGAGGTTAGTACCGTGAGAATACATATACATGTATATGGTTTCATATCTTAGATAGCTAGCCAAATCTGATATTTTATTAGAAAACGACTGACTATCTTTGAACACATATTTGGTTATACTTTTTTTGATGATATATAATTTTCCTTTCATCAAAAAAAAAAATTTATCAATAAATTCGAAAGCGCACATGGTTTCTCGTTTAATAGATAATGTCCCAGATTTTTCATCCCATCAAAAAAAATATTTTATAATACACTGTACTTGAATAATCTATTAAATATTTATTCATTGCACCATGCCCGAAGACCAAAGAAAAAAAAGAAAAAAAAAAGTTAGAATTTTGCTGTAATGGAAAGGGTTGAGGTCATAATTCCATTCACCTCTTAGAAGATAATTTTGCTATAATTACATTTTGTGAAAAACACAAAAGTGTCATAAACTTTTATGGCATCTACAAAACACAAAATAAAATTTTCACTATTTAAAGAAAGAATTTTGGATCTTTTATGAAAAATGCTTAATCATAAACGTGTTAGAGTTGGTCATTTAAAAATGGACAATTAATTGAACTAAGCATTTAGATTTTTCAAATACTACAAGTCAAGCATATTATTTTTCAATTTCCAAAATATATATTAATTTTTAAAATATTCCTCTATTTATGAACTAAATTAAAATATAAAAAATAAATCAAGAAAAAAATATATAAGTTTCTAACCGCAATTAGATAACTATAAAATCATAATTAGACGATCACAATTCATAATCATATAATTATAATTTTACTTCTACTTAATTATGATTTTATAGTCACATGATCCATTAAAATTTCTATTATATTTAAAGATTTTTTTTTCTAAATGAGACACGTACTCAACGAGATACTCAACTTTTAGGTCACTCATTACAAATGTTTTATAATTTATTCTAACAACCGATAAAAAACTTTTATAGAGCTAAATTAATTATTTTCTATTTAATGTGACCTAATTAATTATTTCTATTTATATCTAATTTTTATCGTTCAAAATGAAAAAACATTAATATTTTTTTTAGTAAAATTAAAGTCAATTCAACCTTGAAAAAGTTTATGAAGATTAATAAAGTTGATGAATTATATTTTTTTTATCATTTCAAGAACAATTTAATTTTTTTTTCCGATAATAATATAATGATTATGTCTTTTAATAAATAATAAAGGAATATAAGATTCAAATCTTAACTATAATATACTATAGAATTTTTTTTTCTAGTAAAAAATGAACATAAAAATATTGACCATTTGGATGGGTCTACATTAACGTTTATCAATTTATCCTAACGATCGATAAAAAAATTTAGTAAGACCGGACTCATCATTCCAATTTAACGACTTAATTAATTATTTTTTTTATATAAATATTTTTTTATTAACATATAAAATTTAATTATAATTATTTTATTTAAAATATAAAAATATAGTAGTTTATAATTTATAGAATTTTAAATTATTAGCAATATATTTAAATAAAAAATATAAATTTAACCTAATCTCTAAGAATAACAATATTATTAATTGAGCTTTATAAAAAATTCTACCTTAAGAAAGTTTTTAATTAACAAATAAATAAAAAAAAATCACTAACTTTTGTCGACTCCTTCCACTTTCACTTCCAGGCTTCAACTATAAATTATACCTGATAAAACCCTAAATTTGACTGAATCAACTCTATGACATGATAACGGACGGCTGAGATGGGATCCACGTCATCCCGGGCTGATGCTATATAAAAGCAATCGCTCAGCCGTCACGTGCTCCAGTCGGCTCCCCCATTTATCGAACTCTGTTTACTCCAAGGTGCGGATAAAGAAAAAAATGAATTCTCTACGGAAAAAAATCTATCCACGCGGAGGAAGAGAATAGAAAAGAAAGGTAAGAAGAGGGGAGAGAATCCTTTGGAGAAAACAGACGAGGAAAAAAAACAAAGGAAAGAAAGAGAATCTCAAGAAAGGAAAAAAAAAATAATGGCGTGGCCCTCTTCGCCCTCAAAGAAGAGACCTTTCCCATATAACATAACAAGCAAACGACAACCAATTCAAGCGGTAATTAGGGTGAAGGTCGGAAAATGGCGTTGGATTCACTTTCTGAACACCAAGGAGGAAAGAGGTTGCTTAGAGAATCCTAATCTGAAAACGACGAACACACACCTTAGAAAGGGGAAGAAATGTACTGGCGGAGGAGTCATCTTGGAAACCTCAATGTAGTGTTCCTTGAGCAAGCGGATGATGATGGAGTCCACAACGGAGGCGGCTCCGGAGGACAGGGATCTTAGGTCGAAGGAGCGCAGGGGCAGGGCAACAGTGCGACCGTCGCTGGCGAAGCATTGCCGCAAAGTCTGAACGCCTCGTCGCCACATCTCAGCGATTCCTGGAGTTCCGCTCCTGGACTCTCCAAGCCGAAGCTCGCCCGCCTCGAGGCCGACGTTGCCTTCTGCTTTCCCCGGACCTCCGAGCCCTCCTCGCGCCACGGCTGCAGCCGCCCTCCAAGTCACCTACTCCGCCTCCCTCGTGCCACGACCACTCTCCAGGTCGCCTCAAAGTCACTCGGCGGAAGGCAGACCACGTGGCAAAGCGATGCGCTCATTCGCCCGTCCATCCGTCCTACGATTAATAGGACAGTGATTACAATGACTGAAAAGACAAATAAATGAAGGGATGAATTAACATAATATAAAGATTTACGCCTATCTTAAGTGATAAATCATTATTCATTTATTATGTCTGTGGGCGACGAGAGATAGATCACATGACGCGAGTGAGACAATAATAAAGAGGTGATAGAGATGAAGAAGAGGAGGAAGACTAGCTGGAGAGAGCGAACTGTTGGATCGTGAGAGACGAAAGAGAGGGAGAGTTAATTTCATTTTAAAAAAAAATCTTTTCAAAATAGCAACGAAAAATAAAAATAAATAAACACTCATTTTTACTTGGTTCGGAGCACAACCGACTCTTATTCTAAGAAACCACGACTCTTTGGATCGTATCGATAGATTAATCCACTAAAATAATTCTTTCGAGGAAGAAATATAGTACAAGCATGTAAATTACAAGGACTGTACAAGAATGAAAATACCGATAATAAGAAAATAAACTTCAACGTAGATTGTCGGATTGCTTCTCGATATAATAGCAGTAGCTTGCACGAATTGTAGCAGCAAGAACATAATGAGGCACAGAGGAAAGTTATCTCC
>JBBUKS010000113.1:587682-610334 GCA_038050645.1 Hedychium gardnerianum | reverse complement strand
ATAAATTGTTAATAAATTAAAATGTATGTTGATAATTAAATTATGAATAAGATAAATAGAATATTTTAAAGAATATATTTTTTTGATATAATATGATGTGGATGGATTAGAATTGAAATTATGTTTGAGATTGAAATTATATTATTTTAATATGAAAATGATATAAATTTAGTGATGATGGTTGAAAAGGGTCTTAGCTAAATGAAATTCAGTGAACTAACAGCCGACAGGATTTCCAGCTGGAGAAAGACGACTAGATATGATTAAGTGGGACCCACTGACCCACGTCGATTTGGAAAGGCTGCTGTCGTTGCCTCTTCCATGATCTTCGGATCCCCTTCCAAGTGTCATTGCAAGTCTTGCGACGATCCGCTGTGCATTCGGTGTACGTGAACGGTAAGCGCCGAGTTCCATCAGCCTGGACGGCAGTGATGCGGCGTTGTTCGTCTTGACTTGCAATGAAGATTGGAGGGATCCTAGTAAGATTAATATACTACAAGAACGGCGGCGCAGCGGCGAGAAGCTCTCCTTGCGCGGAGGCGGTGGGAAGAAGAGGAAAGAGAGGAAGGATTAATAAGTGAGGGAGAGGAGTTCGATTTCTTCTCCCTGGACTCATCTCTCTCTTCCTCCAACCTTCTGCCAGGGGGCACAAAAAAAGTTCCAATCTTTGTTGGGACGAAAAAAAAATTGTGCTTTTCGCAATCGTTTGCGAACTTGTGATGGAATTCAGGGAGGGGGCAGCGGAGGAGAGAGCAGGCTCCGGGGTGGGGTTCCGCTTCCTGACGAGGCGGAAGCAGGTAGACTCTAATCGGACTGGCGGAGGACACCAGCTCGCCAAGGCGTTGTCGGTTCCGCAGCTCGTGGTCATAGGTAAGAACGTCCATTTTTTTTGTCCTTCCTGTGCTTCTAGTCTAAGGCCCTTTTTTGCAGTTGGATTTCTACGTTCCCCTCCATCGCGAGTAATATGTTACTCTGCTTCCTTTTTGCCCTAAAAATAGTAGTTTTGATGCTTTTAGTCGTTTAGTTATTGTTCCTTATCTTTCCTTTTAAGGGGAGTTGATGTTTGGCACACAATTATATATTATGTTTGTTTTCTAGCGTGAATTTTGCTCTCCATGTTATGCAAGTAATAAGGGGTTTTGTACTGCTTTTGTTGCTCAACATCTAATTTAGTTCCACACCTTAGCTTACTGCTTGTCCTCCTGTTATTATTATTATTAATCTTGTTGGTTCCCTGTTGACTAGACTTTTGATCATCTTGGTATACTACCCATGCCATTATTTTGAAGCTCATAACAAAGATTCTTAGATTTCAATGCCATAATTGTTCTTTGTTCCTATCTATACAGGTGTTGGCACAACTATAGGTGCTGGAGTCTATGTTCTTGTTGGCACTGCTGCCAGAGAGCATTCAGGACCAGCTCTCACCATCTCCTTTCTGATAGCTGGGATAGCAGCTGCTCTTTCAGCTTTCTGCTATGCGGAGCTTTCAAGTCGTTGCCCTTCTGCAGGAAGCGCCTACCATTATTCATACATTTGTGTTGGAGAAGGGTAATTATTTAATTCTTCACAATGGCAAAATCAAATTTGTATTATTACTGATGGAATCATTGCAAGATATATTAGTTAAACTAGTTCTGGTATTACTCGAGCTTCAAAATTGGGGGAATGTGCTAAGAAAATAAAGTATCACTAGATTATGATTGTAGAATGATGTTGATTAATTAATTTATCAGACATAAGCTAGTTGGTAATTCATGTTTGTTATATTTCTTGTCAGGGTTGCTTGGATTGTTGGTTGGGCTTTAATTCTTGAGTATACAATTGGTGGAGCAGCTGTTGCTCGTGGCATATCTCCAAACTTGGTTAGTGAGTTTCCATTACCTCGAACTTTTTATCTAAGTTGATTGCTTACTCATTTACAATGACAGATGTGTCATTTGTAAAATATAACAATGTTCTTGGTTATCTATGGCATTGTTTTTATCTGTTCTAGGAATCTCACTTATCTATGTTAACAATTTGATCGTTGCTATATCAACTTTTTATACATGCTATTTTGTAGATGCCCAACATTTTTATCCATAAAGTATGACCAATTAAACAACAATCCATAATTTTTCTTTTATCTTAAGGAGCATATAACGATCACACAAGACTTCAATAGCTCCGCTCCCTCCATTTCAACTATCCTTTATCCTCTTAATGATATCTTCATCAGCATGGCCTAATCTCTACATCTCCTCGTTGAACAATAGGTCCTAGATATCTAGAACTGAACACTAATTTTATTTTCATCCATCCATCCTTACTACTCTCAATTCTTATTATTGAAAGAACCTTATATAATGAGGTTTAATTTTACTTTAAAACTGTAGTTTCTCAAGGCTTTCTCTATAACTCAATCATCCATGATTAACTTTGAGTTTCAATCTATTTAGCCCTTTCAATGTTCATTGCTACCATGGAAGTTGATCTTGAATATGGTTGGTAGGATCATCTATGCCAATGTAAAACAACTAGAATTCAATGAGAAGTTAATATTATTGGGAATTCTTTTGTTGCACTCCAAGTAACTCTATCACTTGTGACTTGTATCCACATTATGACATTATCCTTTGTCATACTGATATTTTTTCAACATCATATGCAAATTGTTTGTCTTGTCTCTAGATTCTTTTGTTAGTTGTCTTACTTGATAAATAACATGTAAAGTTCAACAAATAACATTTGTGTGTTTTCTCTCAACTTTGCTGAATGCTTCTTTTAACAAATATAAACAATGCGTTAATATGTTTAACAGCTGAAATTTTTGGAGAAATGATGATAATGCAAAAAAATACCTTCACTGTTGGTTCTCTTTACAATATTGATTTCAGGCATTAGTTTTTGGAGGAAAAGATAGTCTGCCTTCATTTTTGGCACGTGTTCAGATACCAGGCACCGATGTTGTGGTTGATCCATGTGCTGCTTCTCTAGTGCTTATTGTGACTATATTACTATGCTTAGGAATAAAGGAGGTATGCCCATTAACAGCAAGGCTTTTGATGCTAATCTTATGCAGTTTGCTTGCTAGGTTCTTAACTTTTGACGCTTTATCACGCAGAGCACATTTGTACAAGGAATTGTCACTACTCTAAACGTATGCGTCCTGTTATTTGTCATCATTGCTGGTGGATATATCGGCTTCCAGACTGGATGGGTTGGATATAGTGTAACTGGCGGGTAATTTATGACTAAACATTCCATTCAAAGATTTTAATTAATTCTAGTTCTCATTGTGTATTGTAAAGTTTCAGGTATTTCCCTTATGGTGTAAATGGAGTGCTTGCTGGTTCAGCGACTGTCTTCTTTGCATTCATAGGATTTGATTCTGTTGCCAGCACTGCTGAGGAGGTTAGATTTATTTATTTTACTTTTAGTGATCCTGATGCACATGCTTCTTAATTGTTCATCGTGTTTATGCAGGTTAAGAATCCTCAAAGAGACTTGCCTTTAGGTATAGCAACTGCTTTGACTATATGTTGTTCCTTGTATATGATGGTCTCCATGGTTGTAGTTGGCTTGGTTCCATATTTTGCTATGGACCCTGACACTCCAATATCGTCTGCATTTGCGAGGAACGATGTTCACTGGGCAGTGTAAGTTGCTTGCTCGTGCATCTGCCTTAGTAGTCATTCTGTAATATTCTCCTCCTTCCTTCATGATTTCTTTTTTTTCTTTGACTTCTTGATAACCAGGTACATAATCACATCGGGTGCTTGTCTCGCGCTTTGCTCAGCTTTGATGGGTTCAATTCTCCCGCAGGTGCTCCAAACATGTATAAATGAGCATTCTAGCCTACACGAATACTGGATGAGAACCGAAATAGAAATGATCAAACAAATGATTTACATTGTATAAATATATACTTTTTTTTCTAGCAAGATAAGTAGGTTCCTTTGACAACAGGTGAAGAATTGGCTGAGTTGGTTATGCAATTGCATTTTCTTAGCTTGCAATAGTTGGAAACCTTATTGTCACTTCTAGCATATAATAGTGGTGATCCATAGTTTCATTGGTACTTCGGCGATCGTCAACACTGTTTGTCATACCAAATATATTTGCTTGAACTCTATAACTAGTTATGGTTTTCGATGTACTAATATTCTGAATTCTGTATGTTTTTCTTTGCCAGCCTAGAATACTAATGGCAATGGCTAGAGATGGATTGTTGCCATCATTTTTCTCAGATGTCAATGAGCACACAAAAGTTCCCGTAAAGAGCACGATTGTAAGCGGAATCTTCGCAGCATCCCTAACATTCTTTATGGACGTTTCACAATTAGCTGGAATGGTAAATAACTTTAGGCTCTCCTATGTTCTCTACATAGCCGTGCAAACTTTCATTGAACTACTAACCACCCTGCATTTTGTATACTCTGTAATGCATAGGTCAGTGTCGGCACACTTCTTGCATTCACCATAGTTGCAGTTTCAATCTTGATACTGAGATATGTTCCTCCAAGCGAGGTTCCTCTGTCATCATCTCTCTGGGAATCGATCGATTCAGTTTCATTTCGCCATAATTCTCAAAATAATGGGGAAAAGGCAGGTTCATCTGAAATTATCTGCAGTAAACATGAGCAAGATGATGACATATCTGAAGCTATTTCCAAGGAATCATTTGATTATCCTCTGATCGTGAAGAAAACTAGTACAGGTAACTACGACTCAAAATTATAAAATTTCTGGACTATAAACTTCTCGATCGATCATTAATTGCCAATGTCATACGTCAGTATCCTCATGATTATGCAACTTATGTTTAGCAAACATCATTTGCATTTCTTGTGTGCATTAGTCGCTGCCATTGTTTCGTTGTAGAGAACTTGAACGAAGAAGCTCGGCGGCAGAAAGCAGCTTGGAGCATAGCATTTGTGTGTGCTGGAGTGCTTATCCTCACTATATCAGCTTCCTACTCATTCTTGCCTGAGTAAGTGATTCAGATACTAGCGATGAATCCTGGTCATCTTCATGCATCTCTTGGTAGTCCTAGTGAACTATTTACGACTATTAACGATACCTATATGAACTATACAATGCATATACATAAGCAATTCCAAATGACCTTCCAATCATGTGTCTTAGTAGTTTCCTACGCTACACTGCATGCTCAGCCGGTGGCTTGCTTCTTCTGGCTGGTTTGTTTGCGCTTTACTGGATTGGCCAAGATGATGCTCGCCACAGCTTTGGGCACGCCGGAGGTACACTACCTACAATGATGTCCTCTACATTCCGATAAGTTACACTATTTTGGTGGTCTCTGCAGGTTTCATTTGCCCCTTTGTACCATTTCTTCCCGTTTGTTGCATCCTCGTTAACGCGTATCTGCTTGTAAATCTCAGGTAAGGCTATACTTGCCCGACAACGGTCTTGCTATAATCTCACTCTCATCATGTTTGATTGTGTGTTTGATGCTAGTGTTGCCCGACAACGGTCTTGCTATAATCTCACTCTCATCATGTTTGATTGTGTGTTTGATGCTAGTGTCGGCACATGGCTTCGTGTTTCGCTGTGGTTGCTGCTGGGGATCGTCGTGTACTTGTTCTACGGGCGAACCCGGAGCTCTCTGACCGGTGTAGTGTATGTGCCCGGGGCACATGTGGATGAAATATTCAAAGCCTCAGAGTTCATAGCGTAGCGTAGGAACATCACAATCATGTTCTTATGAAAGAAGAGGAGCTGTAACATATAGCTGCTGCTACCTCCTAAACCAGTGCAAATGGTTTGTTAAACAAAAAAGAGAAGAAAGATATTTTTTATATACATTTTAAAATTGATTTTATCTATTTTTGATATATTGTTTTAACAAATCAACATATAGTGTCTTGACTAAACTTGCAATCAAAATTGCTAACAATTTAAGTAAAAAAACCTTCAGACTAGTTGTATGGATCAAGCTGTGTGACACTCACCTTTGTCTTTATTAAAATTGTTGAAATTATTATTTAAGTTTAGTTTGATTTTTTTTATAAGTTTGATCAAATTTAATTTGTTTAAAACTCCAATTCCCAGTTTTCAAGCAAACTATCCACCAAATCATCAACTGCTAATTCTTTATGACAGTGGCAATGAGTCTACTCAGAACTGACCAACTTTCTTCAGCATATTCAACAGAAAGAAGAACTCTCTTACCTACAATGAATTGTCTCCATCCTCTCATTCTTTATTGAAAAACATGTTCCTGCACTCTTTCTCAGACATCAAAGCTTAAACTATACTGACACACCACACCGACTTGGCAGTTCTTGGGAAAGGCACCAGTGGTTGCTTTTATTGGGGCATCTTCCTTGATCAACTCCATGCAACTGCCAAGTGACTTGCCAGTGAGCATTCTTGCCTTTTGCAGAGAAAAGAAACAAATCTGGTTATCTTGTCCTGTCAATGGCCAGCAAAATTCTACAGTGGAAATCTGGAACTGGCCTTTTGTATCTTTCCTGGCAGTCAGCAAGCAGAAATGAGCTCAGTTGTTGATACTGCTTTGGTTTGAATCCCTTGCTGTTTTCATGAAAAAAGGGAGCAACATTCAGTTGAGTTTAAAGAAGAAAAAAAAGGAACAAATTTGACAAACAGATAATAAGAACCTGCTTTCTTTGCTTGAGTTTGGGTAAAAGTGATCATTGTATCGAGTGATTCTTGTATGATTTGTGCATAAAGGGATGTTTTTTGATGAAGAAAAAGGTTTGTGCCAATGAATTAGTAGTAAGTTTCCGCGAAACCATGAGAGTATGGCAATAGTTCTTCCACCTCAACCCGAGAGCTAGAGCTCGTGCTTTTGATTCTATTGTGGTTGACTATTTCAATCTCCGCGGTGAAAATGCTATGTACCGGTCTATGGTCGGAAAATCTTGACTCGCCGTGTGAATAAGTTAGCTGAGTAAGACCTCGTCCGTGCCATAAAATGCGATCACACCTAAAAAGATCTTGATTAGCTAAGTGACTAGACCAACTTGAGGAAGTTATGCCAAAGAAGAATTATAATTCTACCATGCCGGTGTTCGCCTCTTCTCTTTACAGTGTATGTCTTCACCGGCATATCGGTCGGAGTTGTTTGAATATTTGTAGGTGGGGGGAAAGGATATCCTTCCTTCTCTCCATCCTTGGAAAACCCGGCCGCATCGTTGCTCTATTCGAAGCTGTTTTTTTACGAAAAATGTATTGAGTTTAGAAGATTCATGGCTTTTAACTAGTCCACAAGGAGTCATTTTGCCCTCTTGGGAAGAATCTACATACCGAAAAATCGATTTCCATACTTTCTAACGATCGAATTAGTTCAAAGCAACACTAAGAAAGTAAAGCTACAACTTAAACACCACTTATGAAAGAATTGGGCAACTACCTGATCCCTTTCCAACAATGCTCTCCAATTGTGCATCTCAACTAGAGCTTTCGCTGACTGATACGAAAGAGCAATACGGTAATTCAAGTCGCCGAGCCATATGATACGACTGAAATAAGAACATGATAACAAGAGAAAACTATCATCAATTCATTCCTTTCAAGTCACACAAGAGCAATATGAACAAGTGAATAGCAAAGTGTGAAGATTAGTCCTACTCATGATCAAGAATTGTTTCGGGAGACTTGTCATCGAACATTTTGTTCACTCGAGGAAACTTTGTTTTCCTTAATATCTCAATCACATCTGAGTTCCTCCGCAATTCATCCCCTTCTTTCTCGCCTGAAGTTAGATGACTACAGACGAAGCAAAAGCTCGTTCGATGCAAACTCATACTGATTGCTATCGAACCCTATAGACGAAAACGAACAATTTGCTTAAGAATAGACAAAAGTAGTCAGTGCAATGCAAGTAGCAAGATGTTAACCTTGTTTCCGAGATAACCCATTAGTCCCCTTCCGACACAAGAGACCTTCAAGTTCGTTATGTCGGTTCTAATTTCACTTCGAACCCAAATTGTCAAGAATATGCCAACCATCTGCTTACTTGCAACTAAGCAGTATCTAGAACTGTAACATAAGAATTAAGAACTTTTATGAGAGAAAGATTTCTACCACTGAAGAAGCAAATCAATGGAACTATCGAAACAAACACCTCGAGTGAACCGATGAGGATGTATCAGTTTCTTCCAAATACTGTGGAGCTCCTCCATAAGCATAAGGTGATTCTTCCCTGCTAATCTCATCATAGGGTGAACCTCCATAACTGCAATTGGGATCAAAGTTGCTCGGCCTGCTGTCGATGCTCATCCGGTCACAAACACTGTACCTTCGATCCAACCATGGCTGCATTACCGCGATATCGTCGCCAATTCTCAAACTACGACTCGTGTAGAGGAACGACGGTCGATGGAAGAATGATGAATTCATGTGCCTTGTGGAGGATCCCTCAAAATCAGCATCTAGCTCAACCAGTGGATTGGGGATCGGAGACGGTAAATGGTAGCTGCCGCAACCACCTACGCCTGGAAGAGAATTCAATGTCTTTCTGATGAGTGCCAGCCATTTCTTGGCCGGAATGTTGTCTTCGGAACCGAGAACGTTGCCGGCATTGAGAGGCACAATCTCTTGAAATCTGAAAAGAAGAAAGGAACTAAGCAAAATGTTACTTCGACATCTCAAAGTTTAGCTGAGTGAAGTGCAGAACCAACCCCAGAACATAAATGTCTGCAGGTGGTGATGTATGAATCCATTCCTCGAGATTCAGAGTCTTTGTTGGGGATTTGCCACCAACGTTCCATGTCGATACAAAAATTCTATGAACCAAAAATCACATCAATAAGATGTCAGAAAGCAAGTTGCTGCAAGGAGCAAGAGAATTGATTACTTGTAATCCTGAACATCTGCAACTTGAGCTGTGTCAGCATCTGAGTTCCTCTTGAACTGTCTCTCTGAGAAATCGAGAAAGGAAATGACTATCTTGTTTGTGGTCAAAAGTTCTGAACAAGAGAGATCTCGACATTGTAATTACCTCTTCTGCTTTTCTTCACTGTGCTCGTCTCCGTGTCTGCTGAATTGGTTCTCCATTTCCCATCACCTTCTGATGAAATCTCAGAATCGTTAATGGCGGAAAGAACAGAACAGCAACAAGAACAGGATACGAGGCCTACCTCTTCCAAACGCATCATCGTCGGCATGGAAGTGCTGAGGTTTGTTCTTGGAGCTGAACCATTTTCGTACCGTCTTGGACCAAGATGACTTCTCCAATCAAAACGAGATTAAATATATCAGAAAACAAGATCAGAATTCTCGAAGACCAAACATTTCTGCAATAGAAAACCTTGTCTTTCCTCGAGCTGTCATCTCTCATTGTTCCAGAAGTCCTTCTTCATGCACAGTTCTGCTGATGCCGATGTCGAAGAAGCGCAAAAGGCCGGCTTTTTTTTCGACGAAGAAGATGAAGTTTTTCCCGCAAAGAAAGAGGGATCCGAAGCCGACGGATCCAAAGAAAGGGAAAAGCTGTGATTGTGGACGCAGATTTAGGGAAGAACAGCGACTGGTTTTCGGACTCCGCTACAGCAAAGCGTCCAATTTGAAGAGGAGAAAAAGCGGAAGCGTGGAGCTTTATCCTCCCTCGTAAACCTGCCTTTCTCTCTCCTCTCTCCTCTCTCCTCTCTCCTCTCTCCTCTCTCCTCCGAGGCACTTTGCTTCCCCCAAAACCAGAGCAAAGCTGGTAAGACTCAAAGAGAGAGAACAAATCGTAGAATACGAGTAGACAGCTACGCATCTGCTGCCCGCCCCTCGTCAGTCCCTGTCTCCAGGCTGACTCTGCTTCTGCATCCTCAAAATCCTGCCCGCGGTCAGTATTCTGTTCTTCCTCACTGTTCCTTTGGAGGAGGAGTTGCAGAGCAAATGAAAAGAAAAAACAGTGAAGAACACAAACGACAAAGACTCGTCTGATCCTCGAAAGATGATTATTAGAATATAAAAAAAAATCAAAACTTTCTACTTGCAATAGAATAGTCTTGATCACAAACGAGTCTCTCTACTCGTAAAAATGTGATTTCCCCCCCTGTTTTTGGCCAGGGGAATGAATGTCTCGAACACCTTCGCCACTTTTCTGCGTGCAGTCAATTGTTTCCTAGAACGCTGGGCTGTCTGTTCTTGTCTACTGCTGCACCAACTGCCACAACATCTCCACCTCGAGGTTCCTCGTCGCTGTAGGGCTCCTCTGCTGCTCGAATGCTGTATTTAAGGGGCATACGTCCTTGCGAGTGTTGGAAATCAATGGCTTGGGGACAAACCAGTTCGTGAGTCCTTCGAATTCAGGTTCCTGCCTGGCCTTCACTGAGCAGAGAGGAGACACAGTGTTTGATTTAGTTCCTCAAGGCCATAAATTAAGGTGAGTTGCACTGGCACCCATGATCTTGCTCGAACCATCTTGGGAACTGTCTGAGGAGAAGCTGCCTCAGAATTGCCAAAGAATTACTAGCCCTTCACATCAACCTGTCTGATCAATCAGTAGGCCATAAAATGCCCTGCCTTGTAATCTTCCATCAACCTCTCCTTCATATTCAATCCTCTTACTTGTTTAATATTTCTTTTTGCTCTGCATCATAAGAAGCTTGTGAAGAATACATAGGCATAAATATATGAACATATAGAAAGGGAGAGAAAGAAGAAGAGTCAAAAGGAGTAAAGTTTCTTCTCCAAACACTTTTTTCTTTTTCAGCTTTAAGAGCTTCTCATTTTATTTTTATTTTTTTAGTTGTATTAGGTATCAAGTTTGTGAGAATGACTAATTTAATTTCACTAAAAAAATTTATCGATCATCAAAATAAATCAAAGAAGTATACATGGAAGTTCATCTTGATAATCAACGTTCTCAGATCCGCTACTCATTAAGAAGAAATCTCTAATAAACTTTAATCATTTAGCTTTATAGACAATAGTCTCGCATGACCATTTGATAGAGAGATTGGCCTTTCCCTCAAGTCATTTTCTTGGAGTTCTTCACATCAAAAGGAGCAAATAGTTGAGAAAAAAAAAGGAGGTAAAACTAAAGCAGCTTTAGAAAGATCTACACAGTAAATTAGATTCTTGATCTTAAGGTGTTAAGATAATGTAGGAGGATCCTATCGACTAGATCAAATATACCATTTTTGATAAAATATATATATATATAAATAACTTTTAAAAAGGTATTGTTAGAGTTAGAAGAAAGATAGAATATTTGGACGAAATCTTCCAAGCAAATCATTTTACTTTCAAGATCTCAATTGAAGTTGAAGATTAAATTTGGATATTTCATATAATAAAAAGTCATAATATGATGTTCATATGGATTTCATATCAAAATTATCGACCAAATTTAGGAGATTTTTTTTTTAAACTTAATTTGAAATATTTTCTCAGGCAAGAGTTTTATTGGGCTAAAATCTGGGCGTGAAAGAACTTGGCCCAAGAATGACTTCATGGGCCTTTTACTAGTCCAATATAATTAAATCACCTTAAATTGGTAAATTCATTTATTTAGTTAAAGTTCAAATTTGAGGATTTATTTAGAAAAATGTGTTATATTATTCTTTAAAATAATAGATGACAATTAAATCAACAAAACTAGTTTGACAATATTATTATATATATAATTTATCCATAATTGAATTATATTTGTGTGTTCAATTGATTGCGTCAAATATATAATTCAGTTAAAATGAAATTCGAATTTACAATATTAACATAATTTTTTTTAGTTGGCATAGGTATTCAACTTACATCGATTAATTTTAAAGATGATCAATTCAATCTCACAAAAAAATTTCATCGATCATCAAAATAAATTAAAAAACATTCGCAATGGAGGATCCATCAACTCAATACCCAAAAAATTAAGAAGACATTATGCTATCACGGACAATGTTCACATAATTAAATCATAAAATAGAAGTCATTTTAGTGCACTATACTAATCGACAAAGAAATTAAATAAAGACAAAGAGACTCTTAAAGATGACAATAAAATCATAATTGTTAAGTCTTAATTCAAGCCATTGAAACCCAAATGCAACCAAATAAACACATGGATGACTTCATTTCTCATTAATAATTTTAACTTTTTCATAGCACAAATATGCAACAAGACAATCACTCTCTTTTTTCTCAAAAAAAAAAGGAAAAAAAGGAAAAAAAAACTCACTACACTTTTTTTTTGTGGTTGTGGTCACAGAGAGTGATATGCCTTGTCAAGTGACAAAGAAACATTTCATGTGTGTCAGTGTACTATATAGTCATATGTTGTAGGGCAGCCACTTTAATTTCTGAAAATTAAAAAATAATAATAATTAATTTTATGATATATGTAAGATCTGCATATGGAGAATAATTCCAAATTTCATCCAAGAGGTCAGTCAATATGCAACAGTTTGTGATCTTCTTTGTTTCTTGTACTTCCTCTCTCTATATTTTTTTCATTTTGTTTTTTACTTTTAGAATAACAATTTATCTGTTTTTGTGTTTGTTTAAAAATGAATAATTTTCAAGTTAATAAATGAGTGCATGAATCAATTAGTGGTCCTTGTAGATAAAGGCTACCCAATAATTTAGAAGCCTAATTAAAGTTTCTTTAGAATCTTGCTTCAAATTAAAAATAAATAAATAAATAATTTTTTGGACCCAATTGAGAATATTATCATTGCCAAAGAGAAAAAAAAAATGTAGATCACTAACCAAAAGTGGAAGGTGCACCTCGTGGAGTTCAACCCACCACTTCTTGTTCTTGGTACCTTCAAATAATTGAATAAATTATTCACCCCAAAAGATAAATTATTATTATATTAAAAAGGGGTAAATTTGTGGTAGGATGTCACAGTAAGAATTGGTGAATCAGGGAAAATATTTTAATGAAGGAAATAAAGTACATACAATAGTTGTTAATTCAAACTGTTTTGGACTAGTATTTCTTTTTTGTCCATTTAAGTTTGTGGTACAACTTTGAGAACAAAGAAATCAATGCTTCAACCAACTTCTTTATGAACATATATATATATATATATTTCATCCAAATAGTAGAGTAAAAAATTAAGCATTAAGGATGTTCTTTTTCCCCGTGATGATCATAGAAACATGAACAGCAAAGCTTTTTTCTTTTTCTTTGAAAAAAAATTATAGAGAAAGGAAAGGACTTTGGTGTATTTAATTGGACAGTGGCCAAGAGCCAACGCATGCTTTATTTTCTGAGAGAGAACAAGGACAAGTGACAGCGAGGGCAGTGCATTTCTCTATCTTTTCTTCCTATTTTTTATTTCCACTATTTTAATCCATGAATCTTCTAATGCTAAGATTGCATTTTTATTTTAAAAAAAAAAGAATGAAAAAGAAAAGATTGCATCTTTTCCAAGCTGTAGTGACAATTGCCACAATGAATGCCATCACCATCTCTTCACTCTTGTTCTCATCAAAGGAATAGGGCAGGGAAGGAGCAAAACAGAGAGATGAGAAATCTTTCTTGGAGCAAAAAAGAGAGGTAATTAAAAAAAAAAAAAAGTCCTTTTTCTTCAGTAGGTATGTAGCTTTCAGTCATAAACAAATGGTTTATTCTAAGTGCTTCCATGGATTGGTTCTGTTGATGATTTCTTTGGTTTCAAGAGTAGCAGTGTGAGTTTTCCTACCTGTGAAGAAGAAGAAGTCGAATTATTTGGCAATGACTTTCATGAAGAGCCTTGCTAGTGCACTGTCTATTGGGAACACCATTTCATGGAGGTCAGATGTGAAATAGCTATCAGTTTGGATTCAATTCTAAGGTTTTGGTTGCTGTCTCATCAATTCAATGTGGGAGAGAAGTCCTTTTCATCCTTGTCTGTTATCTTTCTTTTTGATTACTGGGCCTTAAATGTGAATTTTGTGTTGTTTCTGGATGTGATTTGCCATTTAGTGATCACTTTGTAGCTCTGTTCTTGGACTGGCACAGCCAGTTCAGTTATGTGATCTTCTTCCTCGGATTTGAAATCAGAGAAAACTAAAGTGTAGCCAAGTCTTGGCCTTCAATCATGGCGACAATTTCGCACTCGGAGTCGAGGCGCTTGTATTCATGGTGGTGGAACAGCCATATCAGTCCTAAGAATTCTAAGTGGCTTCAGGAGAACCTCACAGGTGAAGAATTTCGATCCAACTTTGTTCTTGTTTGAAGTTTAGATGAATGCATTAGGCATCCCAAACAAAAGGGATTGCAGTTAGCAATTAACTATCAGTAGATTTGATGCTCAGGCACAGCTTGAATCTGATTTAGAACTTCTAAACTAGATTCCATAATAACATCATTCATCATTTGATTCACAAAAGAATTTTTCATGGTATCAATATAGAACTAGAGAATAGCCAAAGAAGACAGACTTAATCTAGGTGATAGTTTATCTTTATCGAGCGAAAAGAGATATACAAAACTAAGTACATCTAATTCTAAATAGCTTAGGCAGAAGATTGTTTCTTACACTACAAATCTATCATCCTTTCTTATGCATTCATTCATCTTCTACAAATCTTATTGCAATTGGGAGTCTATGGCTATTCGATCTTGCTTGTTCTTTTGTATCTTGCATATAGATGTCCAAATGCCTAGCAAAAAGTTCGATTGTGTATAGAATTATACATCTTTCTTTCCTTCAGGACCCTCAAATCCTTTCCTTTTCTATTAGTCTATTGCATATCGATGTAATCGCCACTTTAGAAAGAAACCCACTCAAGTTAGTTTCAAGTATCTAGCTGATATTGGATATCTTTAGCTAAATAAGAACATATACTACTTGAACAGATATGGATAGCAAGATAAAAGTTATGATCAAGATCATAGAAGAGGATGCTGATTCCTTTGCGAAACGAGCAGAAATGTACTACAAGAAAAGACCTGAGCTTATGAAACTAGTGGAAGAATTCTACCGCGCTTACCGTGCTTTAGCAGAGAGATATGACAATGCCACCGGAGTTCTTCGCCAGGCTCATCAGACCATGGCTGTTGTCTTTCCAAACCAGATCCCACTTGAAGTTTCTGATGAGCTGCCGATGGATTCTGAAATGTTTGAACTTTTTGATGGCGATGATGCCATGAAGATCGGTAGTGCTTTTGCTGAGGAGATTGATCTGAAGAACTTGCCTGACATGTTTACACTTGAGAAGGTTAAAGAAATGGAAGTGACCAAATTCAAATTGGAGGAAGAACTTCAGAAGGTTAGGGAGGAAAACAACAGAGTGAATGAGCAAAAGCTTTCATCTACTCTCAAGATAATCGATCTTCAGGACGAGATAATTTCTCTGAGAGGAATCAAAGGAAAGCTTCAAGATGAAGTGAAGTTGTTCAAGGAGGAAAAGGAGCTGCAGTATCAGGAACTCTGTGAAATCAAAGAAGACCGAAACAATTTAGAGAAACTGAAGGAAAAGATTGAGGAGGAAAACAATAGACTGAATGAACAAAGTCTTTCGTCTATTGTAGAAATGCTAAATCTGCAGGATGAGATGGTTTTCCTGAAGGATTCGAAGGCAAAACTGAATGATGAACTTGAAATTTGCAGAGAGGATAGGAGAGTTCTTCGTCTAGAAGTAGAAGCAGTCACTCAAGAAATGGAAGCTCTACATGCGATGATAACGGAGTTGAGAGATGGAAACAATGATCTGAATGAACTTATCAAGAAACATGAACTGATCAAGTTGAGCTTAGAGGAAGAATTAGAGAGGGTTAGGCAGGAAAATACCAAACTTGGAGAAGAACTCGAACGATGTAGAGGGGAGAAGGAAGTTCTTAATTCAGCACAGAGGCACAGTATGTTGCAAGAGCAAATACAAGCAGTCACTATGGAGATGGAGAATCTTCAGGCGATGATAAAAGAGTTGAAGGACGGAAACAATGACTTGAAGGAGATCATCAAGAACCATGAGTGTCAACAAGTTGTTAACTCACACAACCTTAGAAAGATTCAATCAATGTCGGAGAAGAATGCCATACTGGAAGCTTCACTTTCAGATGCAAATGAAGAACTGGAAACATTAGAAAAGAGATATGAGAATCTCAGTAGAAGGATTTTTCTTGACAAAGATGAAAAGGATGTGCTCCTCTCTCATATGGATGTGGCTGCTCGAAACATCGAGAAACTCCTGGGAAGAAATACATTCTTGGAGAACTCCCTCTCTGATGTGAATGTTGAACTAAATACACTGAAAGGAAATTTCAAGATCATAGATGAATGTTGTCAATCTCTTCATGGTCAGAAATACTCACTTCTTTCTGAAAAGGATACTCTTCAGACAAAGGTATGTTCTTTATCAATCTTATATTATGCTATAGATTCATAGCTGATGCAACCTGAAAAATAGTCATTGGCTCAGGTCGAAAGAATCAGCTGGAGTTTGAGGAACTTGGGGAGTAGCTACACTGAATTAGAAGGTAAATGCTCAAATTTGGAGATCGAAAAAGCTTCGGCACTTCAAAATGTTGCTGAATTGCAAGAATTTCTAAGGCTCGAAAAGGAAAAGCATCAATCTCTCATTCATTCGAGTAAAAATCAGCTGAGTGCATTAGGAAACCAGCTCCACCTTCGGGAACAGCAGTGTTGGAAAATGGAGGAAGAACTCGAAGTGGAACAGCAAATGGTCATCAATGGTCAGATTGAAGCATTCATCTTGCAAAGATGTTTACTTGATATCGAGCAAAAATGCATCACTAAAGAGAAAGAAATTGCATTCTTTGAAAAGAAAAGTGAGAAATTAAGGTGTTGGATCGTTCGGATAACAAACATGCTTGAGATTGATCTGAACTGTGGTTCATTGGATGATGCCAAAGAAGAATTTCTTTTACAACTTATTTTACATGAAGTCAGGCGCTTGATCAATTCTATTTCAGAGGCACACGACGAGAAGCAAATTCTGATTCTTGAAAAATCAGTGGTTGTTACTCTTCTTCAGCAGTTTGGATTGTATGTCGCCGATCTTAGAGGAGAAGTTTTGGCTTGTCATAGAGAAACTCAATCAAGAGAAAAGGACTTTACAGAAATTTTCGAGGAGAACAAACAATTGGAGGAGAAGTTGCAGAGTAGCAACCAGAGGGAGGAGCTATTGAAGGATGAAGCAGACATTCTATTCAGGCAGTTGTCACAGTTACAAGAGGCTCATCGCAAGCTGCAAAGGCAAACCGCTAGAATAGTCGAAGAAAACCAGCTTCTATCGAAGAAACTAAATGCAGTGACAATAAAGAAGGACAACTTGGAGGAAGAGACCAACTTCTTGCTCGCAGAGATCATGACCTTAGATTACCTTTGTGTGTCGCTCACGAGTTCCCTTGCTGAGACAGGATTGGAGATAAAGCTGGTGAGTGATGAAAGGGACTATCTTTGCAAGGCGCAAGATGAACTGATCAAGGAGATAATGCTGGTCCACAGGAAAGTTAAAATGCTTGAACTTGAGAACAAACAGCTCGAATTATCATTCACCGACTTGAACGAGTGCAGAAGATGTTTGTCGAGGCTTCACAATGATATGAACATGGCTAGAAATGTAATCAATGCCTGTGAAAATAACCAATTACTAGACAACAACATGGAGTCAAAATCAGAGTTGCACAGGAACATAGAAGAATCTAAGATCAAGGTTATCGAAGCTAAGTTAGCTAAACAAGAAATGGAGAAAAATGATAATTGTGGAATCAAAAAAGACCATCAAGCAGAAATTTCATCACTGCTGAACGACATACAGAGTGCCACAGTTTGTGTAACATTCTTTAGAGATAAAGTAATCGAACAGATACTGAAATGTGAAAGCATACAGAGAAATGCGATGCTACACAGGAAAGCTTTACATGATGAAATCATGATCAGAGATGAAACAGTCAATGAACTGAAGGAGAAAGTGAATAACCTTGAGGTTGACAACAGAAGATTGAACAAAGAAGTCAATACGTATATGTCGATTCTAGAGACTTTCTTGGATGATATCAATATCTTGGAAGAACAGACTCAAGCTTTTGGGAAATACCATCCATCACCAAGCAACCAGGGAAAACAGGTTCTCTTTAGTTTAGCAATGAAACTAGTTTTATCCAAACAAGCAAATGAACCAAATTGTCATGTCAAGTAGCTACTTATCTACATTTTTCACCAAGTTAATAGAAATTAGGAATCTCCAACGATTAATACTTATCGTTCTATAACAAATAAGTCAGGTTTTTTCTTTCAGGGCAACCAAGTCAGCCATATGTACAAGAGGCAAGAGACAAGCCAAGCTTACGGTGCCCGATCGCAGCTAGGAATCCCGGAATTGTGCAACTTAAAAGTGAAGATCAGGGCACTTCAGAAGATGGTGAAGGATACCAGGAGCCTCTTGGAGCTGGAAAGGTTAGACTCAAATGCTAGCTTAGAGGCTGCATGGCACGAAATAGAAGCACTGAGATCGAAAGACAACTCTGACAACGATAGCCGCAAGAAAAAATATGAAAAGATCATGAGAGATTTAGAGCTTGACATTGTGTTGAATGCTTCATCACTTCCAACACAATTGAAGGACATCCATTCTCATGAAGGAAGAAGGAGAGAAAATGTCCAGGAAACCTTTTATCGAAGGCTTGAAATGTGGGGAACAACTGAAAATGATAGCAGTAAACAAAAGCAGAAATCGCCCATCTTAATTGAGGAAGTGGAGAGAAGCCATGCTTCAAATGAGCTGGTATCTGAGAAAGAGTTGGGCGTCGACGATTTAGGGGAGCCTAAAAAATCTGAGATAGAATCCGACCATGAACGGAACCAAATGGCCATAGAGAAACTTTGTTCTAATGCTCAGAGGCTCTTGGCACTTCAAGCAAGCATACAAGAACTACACAAGAAAATGGAAGCACTAGAAAAGATCAACAACACCGCACTTGAATTCGATGCTGTCAAAGTACAACTGAAGGAGGCTGAGGGAACCATCTCCAAGCTGATTGACCTCAACGGCAAGTTAACAAACAAAGCTGGCGATTTGTCTGAACCCAACGACGAAGTCAGGGAGATTAAGAAAGATGCAGAAAGCAGAAACAGAAGGCAAATCTCAGATCGGGCTGAAAAGGTGTCTGAAAAAATCGGAAAGCTGGAGTTGGAGCTGCAGAAAGTGCAGTTACAAGTGCTGAAAATTGAAGAAGAGAACAGCATCAGAAAGACTAAAATTGTGGAGAAATCTGGAATGCTGCTGAAAGAATACATATATGGAAAGAGAGAAGTTCGTAAGAAGAAGAGAGGCTCCTGCCGATGCATGAGGCCAAAGACAAAGGGTGACTGATCTCTTCGGAAATAAATGTTTCATGCAAGCATGATAATTGTAGCTAAAATAATGCCATAAAATTTTCATACGTTGACACTGCATTGTTCTTATTGTTGTGCCTTGAAAGTTGTTCATGTCTAGAATTGATGGCAAATTAACAACCAATCAGTTACATAGAGGTGATAGTTTAGACCATCTATTGGGGAGTGACAGTGTTGGGAATGGATTGCTGTAGTGTTCTGTATGGAATTTGAAATGAGCATTGTACCTAGACAGGTATCTGATATGAGAATTGTCGAATAAATAAATGTTAGTCGAGTTCAAACCATGCACACTGTACCAACTCCACATCAAGTGCACTCTTTCATGAATTTAACAGCAAGACACATAAGGTAAAAGGTTGGACGTATCAAAATCCAACACAAATTTAATTAACTTATTTCACATAACGCATCCTCAAGAATGTCAAAAACCCTAAGGGAGGAAGAAAAGCACCAGAGCACCTCAGTAAAATCTCTCATGCATTTCCTATCTAAAACGACGCTTCTGTCCCAAGTTTTTTTATTGCATATTCTGTACAGAATCCATGGGAAACCTCACTCATCTGGCCAATTTCTCAGAATAAATACTAAATACTCTTTGATCGGGTACTCGTGGATGGTTGCTAGGAGAATAGTTGGGCAGTTAAAAGAAATCCACCATTCCACTTACGGTGATCGGTGGTTGGATGTCAATTCTTGTCGCTTTACCCCCCGCAACCAAATGAGACAGGGTATTTGCCTCTTTGGGTGGTGTACCAGGTGCGGTCCAAAGAGTTGCATGAGGCCATTCATTTTTAGAGTCTATCTTTTCGCTGTCGATCGATCCCAGTCGCACTTCTAAAGCAGCCAGCTTGTCGGAGAATAGCAATGCCGTTAAATCAACCGGGACATTCTGCTTCAGGAAGACACCATAGCTAGCGACAGAAGTGACACCGTGACTTCTTTTATGGGCTAGCGTTACATGAGCTTTCATCAGGCTGTTCGACAAGTTTTGGCCTTCAATGAAAGCCTTGGCTTTTGAATCTGTGCTGGCCACCTGATCAGATACAAGTTGATAGGTTACTGTCTGGATGCAACGATTCCAAAAAAAAAAGTGAGAATGAATTCAAAGAGGTACCTTGTCCAGGACGCTTTTAATTTCTTCCACGGGCAATGTGACGGCAGCAAAAACAATGTTACCAAACTTTCTCTTCTCACTCTCAGGGGTCTTGAACCCCCCTTTTGCCACATCTTTCAATTGCTCGAGGACTCTTTTTACGGCAAAGTCAAACGGAACCTGGAACCACAAGTTTCAATTTATATTAGTACAAATATAATGATACGGGAGTGAAGTAGCTAGAAAATTATTTGAGTGATATAAAACTTGACATGAATAAATTAGACAATATTAAGATAAAATATAAAAATGGCATATAAGATGTGAAACTGTTTATTGTCCATGACATGTTTTCATATTTTAGAATAGTTGCAAAAAATATCACCATAAGAAAAAACTTAAGCTGACGTGAGTTTTCATTTATACCATTCTTAACTAGACAGTTTAATTTCATTTCTCTATATAGTATGGAAGATGATATTAATATTATTAATTAGAAAAACTTGTCATCTCATGTCCACCGCAGGCCATACTTATCTAACTAAGATTTGCATACACTTTATCACCATACTTCCTACTCTAATCACCCGTTTTTGCATTCCTCACACAACTGACTTCACCGAGCGATGATTTATTCGACAAGCTTGTGATGACCAAGATGGTCACTAAATAGCCTCTCGAAGTTGTCGAGAGCTAGTAGTAGCTTTCATAAGCATGTAGTCTAGTGGCTCGGCGAGGGCATCATTGACAACATTGTCTCTGCTGACAATGATTCTATTAAAGAGAGGTCACATTTTGAACTAGGACTAGCAACCGAGCAGCTAAACTGGTAGGCTTGAGGGGACAAGCTAGAAGGAGAGAAGACAAGAGTAACTGGAGAGGTAGATTTAGTGTTGTGATTTACAAAATACAACCTATGATGAATTGAAGAGGTAAGATTCTAATTAATAAGATCTATGTCATTACTCATGCATTATAAACAAATGAAATTAAAATGTCAGATTAAAAATGTGTCTTGAAGGAACTGCTGATTGCAATGATAGATTGTTAAGCTCTTTTTTTATGAATGGATCACTCACAAGATTGTAAAAAGGTCTGTTAGAGAAAATAATAATTCCCTTGTTTCTAGAGTGAGTAGATATTGGAGAGTATGGGACATGGAAGTTAAAAATAGGAAAATGTTTTCTTAGCTATTGTAATTTGTGAAATCTGATGCATTACACGAGGCTACTTAAACTAAAAACATGCTAAGGAATGAGCCCAGTTAAACATAGCCAATAGTTTGTTCAGAGAACTGAGTGCAAAACAAGAAGTTACTTACCTGAATCGCATTCAGATGATCAACATTTCCAAATAAAATCTCTCTCAGCCTTTTTTCCCATCGCGACCACTCCTTTGCATATGAACCTTTGGCAGGTTCCAGTCTAGATTACAAAATCATGCCAATCAACATTTAATAGACACACAATACAATGATACAACTAAGAAAGATTTTTGAGAAGCCAATATATAACAATTTGCAGTTGAACGGATATATTAAAGAAATTCACAAACACATGAAAATATAAGAGACAGATAAAAACAAGTGTCACTAATACAAAAGAAAATAAAAGAGAATGTTTTAGACACTAAAAAAGGAGTGCAAAAAAGGTGGATTTGATTAAAAAAGTTGTAGATTTACAAGTTAGAACATTTTAAGTATCTTTGAATCTCATAGTTTCCTATTTATTACTAAGTTCTAGATTCTACCTCATCACCTTTTGTTTAATTTGTTTGCATGATTTACTATGACATTAGTTATCATTTGTCATCTCCAAGATCTTCTGAGGACTGAAATGACCGACAAGTTACTCATCATTTCTTCCTTCTCAAAAATAGGTACTTCAAACTTGAATCTTTATCTGCAACATCTTTACTTCCGTTGATTGTAACTTTGAAAAGATATAATTAGAATTAGTTTCTCTTCCCGTTAAGATTTGAAGTGTCATTCTTAGCAAGGATTTTGGTCCCAAGCCAGAATGAGATATATTGAATGTGTTTGGTGTTGGTCTTGATGGTTGTCTCGAGCAGCAACCCTAAGTGAGAGAGGAGATGTCGCATACCTTGCTAAGTATCATCAGATTGTCTTGAGAAGCTTTATTGGAGCTTCACCAAAGACGCATTGTGTTCGGACCATCTCAAGAAGCCTCATGGAAGCTTCGTTGTAATCGAGACTACCTCATTAAAGCCTAATCGCTTCAGGGTTGTCTCAAGAAGCCTCATTGAAGCTACATGTTCAGACTATCTTGGGAAGACTCGTGAAGCCT
>JBBUKS010000113.1:576343-586614 GCA_038050645.1 Hedychium gardnerianum | reverse complement strand
TTACACTAAATAAAGACTGCATTCCTCAATGAAGATATTGAGGAGTTTATATATATGTGGCAACCAGAGAACTTTGAGTCTGAGGACTCAAAGCACCTAGTATGTAGATTAAAGAAGTCCATTTATGATTTAAAATAGGTGTCCCATCAATGGAACCAAAAATTTGATCAAGTGATTACCTCATATAATTTTAAGGAGAACCCCGTTGATCAATGCATATATGTCAAGTTCAGTGGGAGCAAATTTGTTATACTTGTTCTATATGTCAACGATATATTGCTTGTGAGCAATAATAAGAGTCTGTTGAATGAAACCAAGTTATTTCTATTCAGTAATTTTGAAATGAAAGATCTTGATGAAACATCCTTTGTTTTAGACATACAGATATGTCGTGATCGTTCAAAAGACATTCTTGGACTTTCACAACAGGCCTATATTGAAAAGATGCTTATAAAGTATAGCATGCAGAACTGTGCACCTGGTGACACACCTGTGTCAAGAAGTGACAAGTTCAGCTTGCAGTAGTGTCCATGGCTTGAACTTAAAATAAAGGAGTTAGAACAATTTCCTTATGCATCAGCTATAGGAAGTCTCATGTATGCACAAGTTTGTACATGATCAAATAGAACGTTCATAATGGGGATGTTAGACAGATATGTAGTAACTTAGGACCGTAGTACTAGAAAACAGTAAAGAGAGTGATGTAGTATTTATAAAGAACAAAAGGACATATGCTCACGTATCATAGGTCAGATCACTTGGAGGTGATTTGATATTTAGACTCCGATTTTGCTAGATGCTTGGATAGCAGGAGGTCCACTTCGGGCTATATTTTCATGCTTGTTGGAGGGGCTATATCTTGGAAGAGCATCAAGCAGATGTTAGTAGTCACTTCTACTATGGAGGCAGAGTTGGTAGCATGCTATGAAGCATCCAATCATGGGATTTGGCTGTGGAACTTCATCACAACATTGCAGATCATTGATGGCATTGATAGACCATTGAGCATCTATTGTGATAATAAAGTCGCAGAACTTTATGTCAAGTACAACCGCAGTTTGTCGAAGTCCAAGCACATCGACATAAAGTTTCTAGCAGTTAAACAAAGAGTTCAGAATCGTCAAATCATGATAGAGCACATCAACACAAATTCCATGTTGGTCGATCCACTCATCAAGGGCTTGGTGTCTAAGGTGTTTCATGCGCATGTTGTGGATATGAGAGTCCTTCTTATGGGAAAAGAACTCATCTAGAGGGAATTTGTATTTTCTTTATTTCTTTATATTTGTTAATAAATACAAACATTTTTTTTATTGTACATACTTAAAGTTTAAAATATTAATAAGAATTTTATATATTTGTCTAAACACTCTGAAATAAAATATCATGATTTACTATTATTTAGCATTTGATGTTTGTAAATATGACATAGATTTCTTTTGGAATCATGAGGCTCAAATCATGATTTGCTAGTCAGTTTAGCATAAAATTTTAGCAAATATGATCAGACTCTTGAGTAACTTTAGGACCAAATTGGAAATTGACATGTACTGATTACATTTTATGTAATTTCCACTCTACATATCCACATTTTGATATATGTCATTAATGATATTGATATTTGATTACTGTTGGAGCTTGTTACGATCATATACAATAGCTATTACCTCTTTAGTCCTATATCAATGAAGTTAATTGACCAGATTATTACAGGGGTATTTTATACCCATAAAGTTTGATATCAACTAAAGTTTCACTTGTATTTTATATACAACTCACAAGTAGCCCAAGTGAGAGATTATTGGTTATTATCTCTAATTAGTGGGCTTAATTGTAAGTTGTGCATATGCGTACAAACTGAACCCATTAAAATGATCTAACTTAATCTTATTCGGTTTTGGGTTATTGGATGTGGGTTGCATGTCTAGAACCCTTTAGCCCGACCCATTGTCATCTATTGTCACGCCCCGGAGGTATACTTGTCCGACGATACAGATGGTACTCCCTTGTGGCAAATGATAGATACAACACTGATACAAGTCCACATAACTGATAAAAGCACAAACCCACACAAATCAATAATAATCAAATGACAAGTTTAAAGACATAACAAAACAACTCCAATGCAAATAGCATAATGTGTGTGTCAGCATGGTTTAACATAGCAAACAAAACAACTAAGAGACAAGTACCAGATGAAATCCCAAAATCCATACAAGTGTTCACTTATTACAAAATAAGTGCAGAAATCAAATGTGCAATAAAAATACAATAGAAAGTAATACGGAAACCCCCGATGTGGCATGGAATAGGCAGACATGATCTTCAAGAGACAACACATATCATCTATCTGATACTTAAGAAAAATAAACACAGAGAGGGGTAGTGAGTCCAAACGACTTTACGGGTAAATGAAGATAGTGCATAATATCTAAACAGTAAGGAGATCAAAGGTATATACAGTCTCATAGGAAAACTCTACTAAATATAGAAAAAGATACAAAAATATAATAAAGATCTGCAACCATACTGCTCGTACTCTCCGAGTAGCATATAGAGCATATATACATACCAATAACAAGCATGACATAATCTAACAAATGCCACAACCATATCTCAAACATACGTACCATATCACTGACATATGCAAGATATATGTATATATAAATACATCCAACAAGTGCAACAAGCATCACATGCAAGTGCAACACACCTCATATGCAAGTGCAACACACCTCATATGTACATGCATGGTCACTTTTTCCTACCACTCCAGCTACCACGACATCTGAGTGGCCGAGGGGGCAGAACATGATAACTGTACAACACTCCAAGCTACCACTGCTCTCGAGTGGCCGAGTGAGCATGACATGACAAGTTGCTCATCACTCCAGCTACCACTATCCCGAGTGACCAAGTGGAAAGAATATAACTGACGATTCTCTCAACCACAAGGGAGACATAGTCAACAACATGCATGAAATGCAATGCAATAATACAATGAGCATCACACATAAATATGATAAGCATCACACAATAATATAATAAGCATCACATAAGATAAACACCTATAATACATATCATACACATGTGTAACGACCTACGATACACACCAGACACGTGAATACCAAACTACGATATACACCAGACATGTGTGTACCGCTACCAAACATGGATAGTCAAAATAATGAGACTGCATGGATAATAAGTAGATCAAGCATATAAGTATCAAAATCAATAAATGGTATGAATGGAGTTAAGGTAACTAAACTACCTATCAATACCATATCTCATGCACTAAGGTAAATGAACTAAAGGAGACAAGGAAGAAATACCCGCCTCAAAATAGTAAAATGTCCTTGGATGTCAAATCTGAACCCTTGTCCCGAATCAGAGTCCTTGGAGAGTTTGGTCCTTTTAGTGTCAAGCTTCTTCTTTGCTTTCACTCGCTCTGCTTATGCAAGCAAGGACATCCTCCTAGCAGTCTTTGCATAAAGGTTCTACTTCAAAAGCATGTAGAACTTTGATGGATTCTTCTTGATCCAAAGGACAACAGACTAAACCTTATCCAAGTTAATGATCCTTGAGAGATCAACATTTAACATCTTCGGCCGTGGGAGGATATATCCCTTCTTATTCTTCTCAGATTGCTTATCGAAGCTTCCAAAAATAGAATCCAGGTTTTCAAAGACAGATTTGGTCCAGATGATGAACCTGCCGATATGGCCTCCCAGTGCCAGCTTCAGAAGGTTGAGGTGATCCACATTAGCAATGTCAATACCAGGGATGTTCCAGAAGGCTTTGACAATCTTGGATCCCTTTGTGTCGTAGACGATCAAGGGACCCTTATGTGTAACGTAGCGATAATTTCACGTCTTACCCTTTCCTGGTCGAATTTTTTGGCAGTCCATCGACATCTGGAAAGGCTCCGATCTGCTTGAGGATCTTGATGGCAGTCGAGTTCTTCTCTATGCCTTAAGCGGAGTCAGAGATAATGAGGATATCTCGAGAATCGACTCGATGCAGTGTCCCCAAGACAAGATGAGGGATGGAACTGCAGATCTTCGTGGGGGCAAACATACAACCACCACAACTGAGGGACAATGGTAGTCGCATCGATGGCCATATCGCCCTCGAGGGGCTGCATCATGACGAGTGGTCGGGTGGCGGTGGTGGAAGCCATGAGGGTAGACAAACAGTGACGAAGCGGTGAGGGAGGCGGCGGTGGATGGATCGGGAGAGAAAGGGGAAAGGGATTCAAGATTTGAGAGAAAAAAGAGGAAGTAATAAACTAAACCTAAATTTTATATTTTAAACTTAGGTTAATAAAAATCAATCAACTCTCAACTTAATGGATATTCTAAACAGGTTCCCTCAAAACTTAATAAATTTATCCCCTTAAATATATCATATAAATTTAGTTTAAATCTTGAAAAATTTCTAAATTTTTTTAGAAAAATTCTGTAAGGTCATTTCTTAATTAACGTTTATTATTTTATTATTATTTATTTGTCAAATCCAATATTTACAGGCTGATAATGGATTGGTTGTCTGTATAAAGGGAGGTCCCCAAAGGTTTAGGGCATCATCTATTGAGAAATCTCTTGGTTCCTCATTAGACTAAGAGGATTTGACGTCGTCAACCCTAAGCTCCTTGGAATATCTCTCCTTCTTCTTCCTTAGGGATCTCTTAGACGACGCTATAAGACAAGGACAATGACTCTTCAATCATGTTCCTTGTCGTATTTGGTTTATATTTTTTATTATGTCATGTTTAATTGATGAAACTAGATCTTCTTATTGTTGTATTTTCTATATGTGAGTTCTTCGTATTTTAGAATTCATGCAGCTTAGGTGATGCAAGACTAACATAACTACTCCTGAATTTGAAATGTTCAAACTTCTTGCCAAGTAAACCCTTTAAATAACATCTCTTTCTCCACTTTCATCTTGAAACTCTCACTCCCATGACCATTCATAACCCTAGTTGGTGAAGACGGATTAAGGAGATCAAGTGGCAACTACTTTCATTTCGATGCTAGCTAGCAAATTTGTTAGGTTTACACTTTGACTTCTAATTTCTATTATCTTGTGATTTTCTTTATTTAGTATGTCTAGTTGTGCTTAATTCTCATTATTTTTTATAGAAGTCAATTCGATTAGCCCATATATGTGTTAATAGCAACATAAGAATGCTAATGGCGACCTCAACAGTACAATTTAACATTCATAAGTCCATTAGGGTAGGTTTTGCCAACTACCATAATCAAACTATAAAAATTAGATTGCATAGAGGCAAGGATGGGTCCATAGGAGATCCAAGAGAACAATGGTGGTCATGCACTTTCATTTTGGGTTTTGCAAGTCTATCAAAGAAAAATGACCTTTCCACCTTGATGGATCTCCAATGATTAAAATGAAAGGGTAAGAGCATGAATGACTTTCTAGGAGATATAAGAGCACACAAGTAGCCCAACATTTGTGTTTTAACCACCGTAGACCCATCAAGTTGAAATGGTTATTCTCCTTAATGGGTCTACAATTCTCAAACTAAAATTGTAAGGGCATGGATTGTTGGTGCAATCGTAGCCCAAGTGATTTGGTGTGATCTTGGATTTTTGTTGTTTGACAAAGGGTTTAAGTTAAACTTTGTCTATTGATTTGATGTATGTATTTGAGTGTGTAGGGACTACAGGAACACACATGATGCAACTTTGGAGCATTGGCCTGGCGTGGTCAAGTTGGAAACTCGATGGCTTGAGGTTTGTTGAGATCAAAGAAGGTTGCATGAGGCATACCGAGAGATCGTAGGGTGAGGAACATCAAGGCAGCGAAAACGATGGTCAAAGGAAGTGAACTTCAAATGCAATGGCATGAAGGATAGCACAGAGAGGAACAATGGGCTCAAGTGCATTCAAAGGATGTGGTGTTTGAAGAAAGAGGGCTTTGAGGTAAATTCAAACTACAAGGGTAAGTCTCCGATGATCTATGAGGGTAGAATGACCTACCCATGAGGGACGAGGTTAAAACCCAACGTAGGTAGAGTCAACCTTAGAATTGTTTATAGTCAAGGTTAGCAACTGACTGGTGATGGGCAACAGTCAATTGGTGACTAAGGAATCGAATACCCCAAATAGATTCAGGGTATATGGGATAATCAATCAATTGATGATGGACATTAGTCGACTATTAGTTGAGACGACTGATGAAAAAGGAAATCGACTGCTAATCAAAATCCTAAAGTTGTGATAAACTAGGGTTTATGATTTGGAGCAGTCAACTAGTGTTGAATTTCAATCGACTGATGGATTAGTTGATTGGCCAGTCGACTAGGTCTGAGAAGCCAACGAATAAAATAATTTTATTCATGACCGAGTCAACTAGGAAATCAATTGATGACATCAGCTGATTGTTGGAAAGTTTTTAGTCGACTAATGTAGACGCAAAAAACAATCATGAGATGTTTTGCATGATAAATTATCGGATCATGATGGAGCATTTGACTAATGGGGATAAATGAGTCGACTATTGGTAGCAGACAACAAGAATGGGAAGAGGATTGAATGCTATAAATAGAGGAGCTTGTGGTATCTTCATAGTTAGTGATTCTTAGACTGTTAAGTCAATAGAGAGCTTGTAATTTATGGCATTTGATCCTTCTATTATTCTTGAGCTTGTAAGAGGTTTCTCCATCTTCATTAGCTAACTGAAGAGGAGAAAGTTATTGCTTTTTTGGGAATGATCTACTGGCATATCATAGGTCATGGATGTAGCAACCGAGGGTGGACTATGAACCACATAAAGAGCCTTGTGTTAGCATGATTGAGTTTGTAAGTGTTTGACTCTTTGTATGTTTCATTTTTCACTACGTATAATTATGTAACCTTACTATCAAGAGCGAGAGTTTGTGTAGAATCAAACTTGCAAGTGTAAATCACTATTCACCCCTCCCACACTCTAACTCAGCCATCCAATGTGTAAGACCAATGTTTGGGACATTGTTGGTACATCTTTTTGATGTATAGCAAAGGGGAAAAGTATAGAAAGGTTTAAGTGGGAAACCTAATTCTCCTATTTACAAGGTTTTCCTATGTTGGGATTAGGAGGAACCTGATTAGAAAGTAGAGGGATAAGAGAGAAAAGGTTACGTGAACTTTGTTCTTCTTTAATGGTGATTTTGAAAAATTCCTAGCTCTAGGGGAGTTTAGGTGTAGATGGAGCCTAGATGTAGGTTCGGATGCATGGTATTGCATTTTATTGGATGTGCATGAGCATTTTATTGATGTTTTAGTTTTTCTAACATAAATGATTGTTAAACATAAAAAAAAAGATTTTTAGTACAGTCATGCACCAACGGTCTAGTGAGACCTCAAGTTTTGATATTTGGGCAAAGAGTTTAAGTTAAGTTTTGTCTTTTGATTTGATGTGTATATTTGAGTGTGCAAGGACTGCAGGAACACACATAGTGCAACTCTAGAGTATTGACCTAGCATATCAGGTTAACAACTTGATGGCTCAAGGTCTATAGAGATGACAAGATTATGAGAATCGAAGCAACAAGGATGACAGTTGAGGGAAGTTGACTTCAAATGCAAAGGCGTGAAAGGATGACAAGGAGAAGAGTTGTGGGCTCAGGTGCATTTGAAGGATGTGGGGCCTAAAGGAAAAGGGCTTCGAGGTAAAGTCAAGCTATAAGGAGAAGTCTTTGTTGGGTTCTTTACCATAATTAAACGATAAAACATAGTGGAAAAGAAACTCACTAGAGATCCATGAGAATTTTGATTAATTGTTGATGTAGAAGATTACCTTCAATGCATGAATCCTTTGTGAATCTAGAGAGTCAAGCCAAACTCAACGTGATCAACATGTTCACGCTTCTATGGTATCCACACGAGCACACCGCTGTCGTCCATCTCATGAGCACAATTGGAGTTTCTCACCGCCACCCGTCTCACGAGCACGTTTGTACATCCCCACGTCATTGTACTAGCAACTATATATAAGTTGAAATCAAATCTTAACTTTTTGAGTTGACACGATCTTACACGATCTTATCCGATAAGATTGTGTCTCATGACTTACACAACTTCCAAGTCTTATCTAATGAGATATTGTCTTTTATTTTGTTTTGTATATATCCAAAATAAAACGTGAATATTAAAATCGTGGGCTTTATTAACTTATGATAAAAGGTCTCATATTGACTCTTAGGGCTAACACTAACAATCTCCCACTAGTACTAGAGTCAATCACTGAAGTATCTAATACTTAATGACCTAGTATCAAACTCAAATACATATTGGATTAACCCATTAATCTAACAAGTTTAATATCCAATTAGATTAACCCATTAATCCAACAAGTTTAAGATCCGAAATAAATTTCAGACTTAAACTTAGGCCCACTTTATTTTAGTCATACTAAAATAAAACAAACTCCAAAATTGATGCGCTATCTGTGTGTGACCCAATTGGTACTCGTAACGTTGACAATTACCCTAAAATCTCATTTTAAAGACATAAGCCATGGGTGGCATCTAGCAAGGCATTATGACTACCCAAGTGACGAGAATATTATAGATTCGACAAAATCTGTCTATGACTATTTTATTGTATAACTCAGTCCTTTTGTCCATGATATCTCAATTGATTTATGAGGCATAGACCATATTATTTTCTCATCAATCTATGTGTTTCTTGATATCTAAGTAGACTAATTTAACCAAATAAGCTCAACATCTCATACTGACTTATTTGAGCATGATTATGTATTTTAGTAGTCCCACTTAATCAAGGGACCCACAGACATCACTTCCGTTATATGAAAAGGACACATTTCATCTACATCCCTCCTCATAACTCATTGCATATCCAATGAATGACTTTATAATCAACTTTGTTATATGTGACGATTGTCGATACTAAAATACACAGCTCCTTATATAGGGAATCGTAGTGACTTCATTATCAAAGAACTATTTATATTAATAGTCACTATAGGAATATTTATGACACTCATATAATAATCTATGAAACATTCTCACGACGGGTCATTTATTATATATTCTCTAATATATACCAATGTATTAAAACTTGATATCTTATATTCATGATTTATGAGATTAATTTATTAGTTAACTTACATGTTAGTCTCTATGAATTAATATTGTCCTTATATATTAATACTTAACTAGGAATAATTGAGAGTAGTATTTTATATTTCTATAACTTCTCATAATCAATTCAAATAATTGATATGCTATAGAACAAAACCTACCACTCTAGGGCATTATTATATTTATTCAAATTGCACAAATATAAATTATAATAAACACAAAATGTTGCCTTTTATTAACTTTATGATACTAAAAATCTCATATTAATCATCTCATGATCGACTCTTAGGGTTGATACTAACAATCTCCCACTAACACTAAAGACAATCACTAAAGTATCTAATACTTAGTGACCTAGTATGACCATCATACTTCCTCTATGTCAAAGCCTTGGTAAGTGGGTCCGCAATGTTATCATCTGTCAGTACACTACATATCTTCACATCTCCTCTATTGATAATCTCTCAAATGAGATAGAACCTCCAAAATTGTGTTTGAATCGCTGATGTGACTCGGAGGTCTATTGGGTTACCTTTGCAAGGAACCACACCAAATTTTGTGATGAACGCTCTAATCTAAACAACCTCTTTTGCTGCATCAGAAGCTGCAATATACTCAGCCTCTGTAGTAGAATCAACAATTGTCTCTTACTTTAAACTCTTCCAGGTCACAACACCACCATTTAAGCAAAATACATATCCTGACTGCGATCTTGAATCATCTTTGTCGGTTTGGAAGCTTGCATCGCTGTAACCCTTTACAACGAGTTTCTCATCACCTATATATATCAAGAAATAATTTTTAGTTCTTCTCAAGTACTTAAGAATATTCTCGACCACTGTCTAGTGACTTTTACCTGGATCTTACTAGTATCTGCTCATCATGCATAATGCATACGAGACATCAAGACGAGTACATAATATGACATACATGCTAGATCCAATAATAGATGCATAAGGAATCTTATCCATGCGATCCCTCTCCACTTTATTAGACGGACATTGAGCCTTAGAAAGGCTCACGCCATGTGACATTGGCAAGAATTCACTCTTAGAATTATGCATGA
The DNA here is from genome assembly GCA_038050645.1 of Hedychium gardnerianum. Taxonomy (NCBI): domain Eukaryota; kingdom Viridiplantae; phylum Streptophyta; class Magnoliopsida; order Zingiberales; family Zingiberaceae; genus Hedychium; species Hedychium gardnerianum. Next base: position 576,433 of record JBBUKS010000113.1, on the reverse strand, counting down.
CAAAATGATTAAACACTTTGTCAATATATATACTCTGACTCAGGCCAAGCAATCTCTTAGATCTATCTCTATAGATCTTAATGCCTAAGA
>JBBUKS010000113.1:564477-575596 GCA_038050645.1 Hedychium gardnerianum | reverse complement strand
GGTCCACAGCTGACGAGCTGGGTGTCTTGGTCATTTGTATACCCTGTGGTGGAGCGTTGCTCCCACATACGAGACCCTAATTTATATACTTGTTTCTATACACGCAGATATGATACTGTACTTACATGGATTACTGATGATACATGCATGAGAGATGTTGTACTCATTCTGTTTATTATTTGCACTACTCATGATACGAAGTGTAGCTATTTAGAGTGTTTGTGTATTAGAGAAATTCATGAGCATATTTCATTTTGGTGAGTATCTACCTCTGAGACTGTATACTTTTGCACTTCTTATACTGTTATTGTTCATGCACTGTGTTTCTAAACCTGCTGAGTATTACTTGTGCTCACTACCCTACTTGTTATTTTATTTTAGGTTAGCAGTTTGGGTCGCTTGGAGAGTTCCTCCCATGTCGTCCTCCATCGCATTGAGTTTTGGTGATTTCTTCATGTTTTGGTGATTTTGTTTCCGTACGTTTCATTGCTTTCCGCATTGTAATAAAAAGTTGGACTTGGACTTTGGTTTTATACTTGGAGTTTTAAGTCGTGCCGACATAGATTTTGTTTATTTGGATTTCTTATTGTTCTTATTCAGTTTTTATTGCTTGGTTGTGCTACCCGGGTAGGGTATTTGTTATACTGTGTGAAATTCTACCCGAGTGGGGTATTGGATATACTGCGTGATTGTGCTACCCGAGTTGGGTATTTTATATATTTGTTTATGATTATGTACCAGGAATTTGTCAGCCTGTATAGGGGAGGTGTTGTCCGTTTTTAGACGGATAAGTACCCTCTCGGGGTCGTGACACTAGACATGTCTTCGACAAAGTTTCCTTAGCCTATTATCATCCCAATCCATTTTGAGGATATTCTGTCAAGGTTGGTTAAACCTTTTTATAACTAACTGTTCTAAATTAAGCATGTAAATAAAATTAAACATGCATATTGAAAATTAAAATAATCAATTTAACTAGGATGAATGATTTTTCTATTGGTTCCCCCTGAATCATAACTTAGATAAAGTCTATCTAGGTAATGAATTTGATCCTTAGGGATCAAATATTGGTTTGATCCATTTTGATTAAGTAAACATGCTTTAGGGATCCATGCTTGGACTTGGTTTTTAACATTTTGACTAACCAAAGACAAGTACAACTTATTTGTCATGTTGGCTTGATATCCGAGTCCAGATTTGTTGTATACAGCTCGTTGGAATCCAAGCATCATATTCAATCACTTGGAACCCAAGTTAAACTTTTTCAACATTTTCTTGAGTTGAAGTTCCATCTTGAACTTGAGTTGGTTGAGGGATTCAAGTTAACTTGCTCCTTAAGGTGGTTAACTTCCTTAAGTAGCAAGTTAATTTGATCCTCAAATTTAGTCAATTTTTTGAATAAACATTTAATTATTTTAAGCATTTGAAATTCTGAAAGAAAAGTTACCTCATTTATTCATTCTGAAATGGATACAGACTCGTGGCTTCTCTCGCACTCGGAATCGAACTCGGACTCATCGTTCCTTGCCATAAGTTCTAAGAGGCTTGACTGTTTTGGTTCCTTTGCATCTGAATCTTCCGAAGATGATTCGTCCCAAATAACCTTGAACACTTTTCTTCTTCTTGAAGACTTGGGCTTCTCCTCTTTTAGGTTAGGGCACTCGAGTTTGTAGTGACATTTTTTGTTGCACCCGTAGCATGTTACCTCCGATTTTGATATGTTTGAGGTGTTTTGTACTTCATATTTCTTTTGGTGAACTTTTTTTTAGTAAACATCTTTCATAACAAGTTTACCATCTCCTCTTTGTTGTTTGAATCTGAGTCTGACTCGCTCTTAGATTCTTGTTTTGGTCTAGACTTGGACTTAGTCTCCTTGCTTTTATTTTGACCTACATACAGGCTATACCCTTCTCGATCTGACTAGAGTTAGTCTGTTCATGTAATTCTAACTCATAAAATAATTCGTCTAATTTAATAATGGAAAGATCCTTCAAAACTTTATAGGCATCTACCATAGATGCCCACATTGCATTTCGAGTGGAAGGGTTTAGGGCATACCTTATTACATTCTGATTTTTGAGTTAGTGTCGATGAGGTGGAGCTCGTTGATGATGTCTTTGATTCTTGCGTGTGTAGTTGAGTTGTGGTTTCTCCATGCAACATTTTAATATTAAATAACTGATTTAAAAGTAAGTCCCGTTTAGTTACCTTTGAATCGTCGGTTCCTTCGTGCAATTTGACTAGTCGGTCCCACAATTCTTTTGAGTTGTCGAATGGACCAACTTGGTTGAGCTCCTCCTTTGTTAGGCCACATTGAAGTGTGTTTATTGCCTTGTAGTCAACTTGGGCCTTCTTTTTCATTTTAGGATTCCACTTTTTCGGGTCTAGTGGTTCTCCGTATTCAATTGGTGGTGAGTATCCTTTTATGATTGTAAACCACATATCGATGTTGAATTTGAGGAAGCACTCCATCCTCCATTTCTAGTAACTGAAGTCTTCTTTGTTGAATAGTGGAGGACGGACTGTGTTGTATCCTTCTTGATGAGACATCAACATCCTTGCAATGGGAGATAAATCAAAGAAGAATCTCCAAGACTTTGCCTTGGAATTAGTAGTGCTTGATAAAAGAGATAATGCTATAGAGAAAGAAAAGAATTTTTTTTTCTAAAAATAGATAAGATTTTAAAAGGCTCAAAAAACTGTTAATCTATTTTAGAGAAAATCAACTCTGATACCAATTGTAGGATCGAATGAGTCATAAATCTAGACCATTTTTAAAATCTTTTCTTTATCAAAGTGCAGCGGAATAGAAATAAGATAAACACAAGAACACAAGTTTCATTTTACTTGGTTTGTAGTCCAACGACTACTACTCCAAGGCCCACGACCCTTGGCCGCTTCCGATGGACAATCACTATAGCTCTTCTCTCCAAAACCTTTCGGAGAAGAAGCAAACTCGTATATAGAATATGAGGAGAATAGCAACACACTGCTATCTCCTCAATGTATACAATAAAGTATAACAGTATACCAACAATTCAGAGAGTGTAGATGAAGCATAGATTGTCTGTGTGCTTTGTGGCGTCATAGTAGAAAATCTTGCACGAAGAGTAGCAATAGAGACATGATAAAGCATGTGGAGAAAATTGATTCTGAACCTCAGACCTCGAGGCTATTTATATAACCTTCGATCAATCGAATGAAAATTGATCAGTCGACTGATACTTTATTAGGTGACTGATCCTTGCTTCCTTCCTTGTTTGCTATGATCTGATTTGGTCGATCCCGGAAATAATGTTAATCAGTTGACTAATCCTAGGTATTTCCTTCTCTACGGTGATCCAATCACGGCCAGCTATTATTTCCAAAAATACTATTCATTCGACTTATCCCCTTAATCAGTCTATTGATCGCTTTTTCCTTCTTTGCAGCGATCTGAAACTATATGCTGATCACCTTGGATCAATCAATTGATCCCCTTGATCAGTTGACTGATCAGTTCAGTCGACTGAAAACTTGGTCAATTCAAAAGCTACAAAACTAAGTTAGCACAATAAGTATACAAATAATGATCCTGCAAAACATAGTTAGGAACATATAGTAATGTATGAATAAGACAGTTAGGATAGTCTTGATCTCGACTTAGAAACCTTCGTTGGTTTCTTGAGTTGGATTAATGCCTAAGGTTTGTCCCGTCTGGGACATGACCTCACTACACTCCCTCCAGGAGCTTACCTCAACTCACTTGTCAAACATCGAGTCCTCAAGACCTGTTTGGACTTTAACCGCTCAGCATCGGATCGACCTGTCAGAGCTTCCTTTTGATTTGATATCGGGTCCTCCAGACCTATCGAATTCACCTACCAGATGCCAGGTCCACTTAACTATCTGGACTTCCTGCCTGGTTTCTACGATCTGCTGAGACTTTCCTTGCCTAGTATCGGGTCCAACTGACTTACTAGGACTTTCCAAGTTAAGCATCTTGCACACTTGATCAGTTCATCAGATAACAACAAGACTTAACTTGAACCTTTGATAACATCAAAACATAGGTTCGATTCTAGTGCTCCCAGCACCAACAATATCAACTTTCAAGACCAAGCATAATGTGAAAGAAAGATACTAATTAACAAGTAGGCCAACATCGAAACTTTTTGACTCAACAACGCTTATGTCATGCTATCACATATAGAAAGAAATAAATTGCTAAAGATACGAGCATGTTTTCATGAAAATATAGAGTTTATCATGCTAATATTGTGTTATAAGGAACAAACAAATAAATGTATGATGACATGGTAAACATGATAATGCAAATAAATAAACATGATGAAATAAGGAAAACTAAACTAAGAAAGGAATAAAACAAACTAAACTAACAAAACTAACTAACCCTAACTACCCACCCCCCCCCACCCCCCTCAACTTGGATAATGCATTGTCCTCATTGAATAACAAAACATACTGCGGAGGAGGTGGAAAAGGAGGGAAGTGAAGCACTACAACAATAATCGAGTTTAGCAACTGAAATTTTCCTTGTGAGAGATGATCCAAGTCATCTCTATATTACATTAGTGTAGAAGGGGTTCAAATTTTGTAATTGTGGTATGACACATGAATTATCAAAATGACGTCGTTGTCAAGGAATTGTAGCGGTGTTTGATAAATCTTAGGATTGTTTTTCTATTCTTCACAAAAATTTGAAAAAAAAAATTATTAGGGCTTAATTCTCTCATATCTATATGCTTTATCTTGTATGCTTCCTGTGTTTTGTGATTTTGTTTATTTTAGTATTTTAGGTAAGACCAGGATAGTACTTTAGAAACATGGATTTTATTCTCAGTAGTTTGGAGGCTTCAATGAGACTTATGATTCAGGTATTGGGTAACAGAGCATAAAAAGTTAATTGAATGAGATAGATTTTCTTCTCATATAGTACACTAGGAATCAATCTCAATAAATGCAACTAGTGCCAAAAATGAGTGTCTGTCGTATGTGTGGTAGTCCAGTCCATCTAACTGATCAATGCCCCATCCTATACCCAGATGATGGTTACCTCTTCACTAATCAAGGAGAAGAAGCAAATGTTTTTCCTATTGAGCCTCAATGTTACCAACATCAACATCAGGATGTGTATGATCCAGCTGCTAGCACTCATATTCATGATTGGGGAGATCATCCAACTTAGTGCCACCAACCCCAATAGATTCCAGAGCAGCATGGATATTCCCAACCTCAACAGCAAGATAAGTATGACTCATTATGAAATACCTATAATTATGGTTGGATGAATCATGCAAATTTCAAGTACGGGAACGAACGACATATTCCTGAGCAACCTTAGGGCTACCAATCCCAACAACAGGAAATGTATGATCCAGCCCCCAATACATATGTTATTGTTTTGAGAGATCATCTAGATTTTAGTTATGAGGACGCACAACTACATAGTGCTTAGCTTTTCCCAGCATATTAGAGGCCACTTGATTTTCAGTATGACTCGACACATACTTGGTCACAGCCATACCAACAAGTCGAGCCTACTTTCTGGGGAGGAGGGGGCATCTCGAGACTTCATTGTAGAAACTTCATTCAAACAGAAACATATATGTGAGAATTAGAAGAGTTTATGCAACAACTGACATTCTAAACACAACAACATGTGGCCTATATGCTCCAATCCCAACAGCGAACTAAAGCATCAATACAGAATTCATAGATATAGTTATATCAACTTACATCATCCGTCGGCTAGATGCAAGTTTGAGGAGATGGATTGTAGAGTTGGTTATTATCATGTTTGTGATTTTGCTTCTCTACAGGATTCCTTAGACATTACTGACATTTTTGATGTTATAGATGATGATGAGTATGTTGTGGATGTTTGTAATGATGCATGTAAAACTTTTGATGAATTTGTCGATGTTGTGGATTATGATGATATGGATGTTGCCTACAAACTTGTGGATGAAACTATTGATGTTGCAGATATGGATGTCCCAGATTTTGATATTATTGATGATGTGGATATGAATGCTACATGTATTGAGGATGACGATATTGGTGTGTTGCTAGTTACCCCTGCTTATGATATTGTTATATATGAATGTGCAGAAACTGTGGATGTTGTAGATATTGGTATGGATGATTATGTTGATGATGAGGAGTGTAAAATTCTTGATTTAGTTGTGCATCCACCTGATCTGCACTCAGAGCTCTTTCCTATTCATTTGAAGTGTGCATATTCAGAGAAGGATGAGCAATTGCCAGATATCAATGAGATAATGGTAGCAAGCAGATATGATGAGTTGATCTCTATAGGAGTGATGGATAGCTAGAAGCCCCGGACTAGACACTCCTATTTCAGACAAAATCTCTAATATTCTTGTTGAAGAAGACCCTAATTCCCCCTGCAATAATCCAACCCATAGACTGGATACTACTAATAAATAGCCTCCGACTGCTAGAGAGTATCTTCGGGGAGACGATGATGGAGGGAGCTGATCTTGACAACATTGATCATATGAAGAAGACGCTCACCTCTACTCAAATCATTCGGTCCTTGGCTTGGATGTTAAAGCTGAACTATCTTCAATCGTTGGGGAGGACCTCCAATCGGACCATCCCACTTCCAGCCTGGTTGCTATTACTGAATCACTTTCAACCGTTGGGAACTCAGGGGAATCCGTTCCTTTCCTTTCTTGTTCTTGTTTTTCTTTGCCTTTTTGGTTGTTTGCTTTGATTGCTTTGTTTGCTTGCATTGCACTTTGCTTGGTTTCCCTTTTATATATGCTTCCTTTGCTTTAATAATTTTGGTTGTCAACTTTGTTTTGTCAAATTTTAAGTTGTTTTCCTTATGCATTCCTTTATATCATCTTGGAAGTCGTAAAAGCTAGTTAAATTTGACTGTCAAATTTTAGGATTTATTGTCATGAATGAATACCTTGATTGCATATGATTATTGGTTTGGTGATGGATTCCTTGTCGGTAGATTGAGTTGATAATTTTTATTTAAGTAGTGAGATTTGAGTCTACTTTATTCTTTATTTACTTGTTTGTGGTGCACTCATGGTTAGTGTTACTCTAGAACTTGCTTTGATTCTTTTGAGACCACATTATCATAGGTTTTGCATGATTATGATTAGGGTCACTTGCTTGTTTCCTTTGCTTCCTACATGTTGGTTGAATAATATCCTCATCTCTCATCATGTCATTTTCCCCTTACTTTCATTAATTTCTTTCCATTGTTCTTTTGGATGTGGGATATTTGGATGTTCTATGATGAGTATTTTTCTCAGGATGGTCAAAAGTTCAAGTGTGAGGGAGTAGTTGGAAGAATTGACCCTAGATTTAGTTGAAGTATAGGCAAGTCATGTTGGATCACCATGGGCAAACCATACTCTTTGTCTTTTGAGGTGAGTTTGATGTTTGAGCATAGGGAAGTGCATGACATGTTAAAAAAAAATTGAATGAGAACAACAAAAGAAAAGAAAAGAAAAAAGAAAAAAAAAAGAAGAGAGAAAGATAAGCGCCAAAAAAATAAAAATAAAATCTTTTTGACATGTGCAAATTTTAGTTCAAGTGTGATAAAATTATTGTGAGTAGCAACCCTTGTGGTGGTAGACAATGAAAGATTAGTGATAGAGGGTTGTTTACATTATGAGTGGATTGTTGGAAAACTTGTAGGGCAATGCTTTGTTGTACGTATCTATGTAATATTCTAATATTCTCATGTCTTTTTCTATTTCTTTGATATCTTTGATCTCTTTTATTTCTTTTCTTGCACACATACCATTATTTTCTTTGATTCTTATTTCCTTTACAATTATAATAAGCCTTCGGAGTTAAGCATTCATATGTTTATGATAGTGGTGAGGAGTAGAAGAGAAGCAAGCATATGACAGTGCATAAACCATAAGTAGCTTGAGTGGAGCTCCACTATTACATGTGCATGAGAGTGAGAGCAACCACCACTTATCCTTTGAAACTTTATCATTCTCAATTTATTCAAGATGGATTGAAATCACCAAGTTTACTAATCATTGTAAGAATTGAGTCTATGAATGCTTAAGTCTTTGAAAATTGACAGTCCTAGGTAACTACTCTTTTAGATTTTCAAAGTATGATTGGGTATTGCTTTGGAAAATGAGTCTTTGGTTGTTTTCTCAATTTTATTTTAATTGCCCGAGACGTGCAAGAATAAGTGTGGGAAAGTTGATAACTAGCATTTTAGCACATTATTTTAGTTTTTATATTTGACATTTTTATCCTCTCGTATGATTAATTATTGATTTATATCATGTTTTATGAGTTGAGATCTATTTAGAACTTTGATGCAATTTTTTCTATATTTTCTAAAATTTTATCTAAAATTGTGCATCTTATTTTGTAGGGAAGCGATCTAGACCATTGATATAGATCTAAAACATCTTGATCATCCATTCCGATCTAGAGCAATCCGGGCCTTTGATGGAGATTTGGAGCCATTTGGATCATTCATCCGATTAGGAGCATATAGGTCATTGATCGTGATCAAGCCATCCAAGGGTTGATGCATCTTGATTTGGCCAATTTAATTGAAGATGGTTTAATTTTATTGATGCTTGTTAGGTGTTTGATGAAATGCTTTTCCATTAGCTGGGCTTTAGTTATTGCATTTAGGTTTAATTTCTTGCATTGCTTTTATTTCTTGTTATGCTTTATTTCATTTGAATGTTAGTGTTAGTTTGTTCTTTATTTGGATGATTAGGTTAGATTAAATTAGGTTTTGTTGAATGCTTAGTTCATTAAATGCATTACTTTAAGTTGTCTTTAATTCCCTTGTAATTGTTTATGTTAGATTAGGTTTTCATTACTTACATTGTCTTTCATTTTTTAGTCTTAGCAATCCAAAAACTCAAACCCTAGTTACAACACAAAACCCCAAAAACAATAACATTAAATCCTAAGATTATTACTCTACCGTTACATTTCTTGTGAGAAACGACCCGAGTTATCTCTATGCTACATTAGCGTATAAGGGGTTTGGTAAATCAAATTGATTTTTGTAATCATGGTATGATACACGAGTTATCAGTGATCCATATCAATAGGCTTGGGAGGAGGGATAACAGTGGTCATGAGCCAGTTGGCTTGATTATGAACTGTGATGCACTCATGGTCAAGTAGCGGGTGGGGTAATTGGTTTTGAAGAACCATACAGTAGCATTCATCATCCTTACAAATCATCTTCATAGCCACACAAGCCTCCAAATCTATCCTGGAGCTACCCGTGGCCTCCTCAAGTCCGCACACTCATAGTCTAGGGCTAGGGCGATAGGTGTGATAAATCAGTCAATGACAATGTTCCCCATCGAGGCTTTACCAACCTTGATGAGATGTCTAATAAAATGTGAGCCAACATAAAGATTAATATTATGTATTATAGCCCATAAAAATAGTAACTCACTCTGGCTGACCACCTGTCACTATCTCCATGACCAAAAATAGTCTGGGCCATGACACAGTGGAGATTGTGGAAGCAATGGTTTTAGAGGGTGGTGGCTTTGGCTCTGGAGGAGTCATACTCTCTTTCGCTAGTGAGCTCTCTCCAAAAGAAAGTGCCATGGAAATTATTGGGCACCCTCCTTTCCCCACCACATGGTAACTCAAAGATAGAGTTAAATTCATCTAAAGTCAGTGGTATTCCATGTTAAAAAGACAGAAGGTAATGTGACCTTCTGTACACCCTTCACCCTACAAAATGTTAGCCTCTACTGAACTCAAGAACTCAAGGGTGACATTAATGTAGGTAGGATACATCGTACTCATCAATCCATTCCATCTTACTCAGTTTCTCACCCAATCTATGTCCTCCCTAAGTCCAAGGGTAAGCAAGACATGGTCATTCATATAACGTGTGTTCATAATTTTTCTTTTAGCAAGAACATTATAACAAGCTTTATGATTAACATCTCTAAAGATAATGCCATGAGTATTAGCATCGTAACCCTTGTCGCGCACTTTGCCCTTGCCTTTGTCCACAACCTTCTCCTTTCCCTTGTCGTGGGAGCTCAATTCTTCTTCGTGTTGTCACTTCAACATCCTTGATTCCTGTAAAAATTAGACAAGAAAAATCCAAAAGAAAGGGGGTTAGGGTTTTGGTGGAGGTAGAAGAAGTGGAAGAATGGTTAGTCTCTTAGGGTTTGCTCAAAAGGAAGGGGAGAAGATCTCTTGAGAGGAAGAAGACAGACTAGGGTTCTTGAAGAGGAAAGAAGAAGAGAAATCAAAATCATGAGAGGGATGAGAAGCTTTGATCTCAATTTTGGAGGAGAAAGGAGGGGCTTGGGGAGGAAGAAGAAGTAGAAGTGGCACGACTAGGGTGTGTGGGAGAGGAACACAGGAGGAGAGGGCTTTTAACCCTTCCTCGGAATTGCGACATAGTCATACTTGTAAGAACGACCAACCCATATTTCTCTCGAGAAACCTGGCCTCCCCGTGCAGCAGGCAACACGGGCATGTTAGTCGGCACAGCTAGCCCATGTTGCTTGTTATCCCTTTTTTTCCTGCCATTATGGGGCATGACCGTGTGGAAACACACAACCGAGTTGTGTGCCTTGCTATAGTACCCCACGCCCGTGGTAGTTGCCACATCCAACTCATGGATTCTTTTGACCCTTCAAATCAAACAAAAACTAAAACTAAAATGAAGAAAGAAAAGAAAATTCAAACAAAAAATGAAAAAGAACTCGGGTTGCCTCCCAAGAAGCTCTTGTTTTAGGTCTTAAGCTTGACCACTGTCATATTTAACTCAAAGCTTTTAGCTTGAGGGGTGAATGTGCCCCTCCTTTGACAACTCCATCCTGAAGCTCATGGTTCATCCTTGCACATTCTGGAATGATATACTTGTTGACTCCTTCCTTCAGCTCCCCCTCATAATTGCTTGGTTCTGATGGTTGCCCCAGGGCATAGCTGAGTTGGTTACCACATAGTAGATTTGTAGAATTGAGCAAGGGTCAATTTCTAGCGAAGCTGACAGAAATACCCTCCTATGTGGTGGCTTGCTTCAGTTTTTTGATTTACTCTCTCCCAATGGTGTGGGAAGTCGGGGGGGGGGGGGGGGGGGCGGGGTGGGGGGGTT
>JBBUKS010000113.1:550974-563536 GCA_038050645.1 Hedychium gardnerianum | reverse complement strand
TAGGAGTCAAGTCTGTCAACGGCCTATAGAAAGTCAAGGAGCACAATCTCAAGAAGCACCAATAATTGTACACACCGCTACCACTACCAATTGGGTAATGGACAAGGAGCATATACCAATACTAGTCTAGTTAATAGAGGATCGATGTTCTCTATTCCATGAGAAGCTAGGTTGATGTGTTAAGCACCTCGTACCTTGTTAAATAACCTCGAGGGTACATGTTGATGTGTGACCCATAATGATGCGGAGAAGGAGAAGCTAGGTGATTAACACTTATAGGATCAAGTCGTTGCTTGGTGGAAATTGCAAAAGACAATATTCAAGGAGCAAAGCATCAATTGCTAGCTATTTCGAAAGGCTATTCAGAGATAGTGTTTCTCTACTTTGGTGTAGTTCATCGTCAGGAGTTCTTGAACTTTAAGTTGGGTGACCGTAGAGTAATGGATCACAAGGCGAAGTTTAGTCGACTTGTCGAACATTGCCCCAACCAAATACCTCAAGACTTTAACCACATGTTCAATTCATCCAAGGTCTTGAATCCACATTCAGATAAGAATGTCTGGACTCTCTGTTGGCACTTGACGGATAGGCAGTAAACCCATTATTTATGGGTAAGATTTGTAGAGTTCTGATACGATGATCATTGTGATTGACGGTAATGATACCATCGAAGTGGGTACTGGCATCTAGTCAAGTGTTGCCCTTGAACTTTGGTAGTCATACCCTACTATGGATCCACAAGCATTAGGAATGGTGGAGTTTGTCATCATTATAGGCATGGACTGTTGACCACTTGTCATGCTACATTCGACTATTAAGCATGGGTAGTAACCTTGTAAACTTTGGACCAACTATCTTGGAAATTCGTCAAGACTAACGACGAAGGGGTATCTTTCATTATGACACTATAAGCCAAGCAACTACTGTCTAGTGGATGTCGGAGGTATCTACTATCATTAATAAGGTTTAACGAGGATAATACAACACTCCGCTCGAACGTTTGTATAGTTCGAGAATACCCAAATGTATTTCCAGACGAACTCCCTGGCTTGCCACCTCCAAGACAAGTGGAGTTCACGATTGAGATACTTTCAGGGATGACCCCAATATCAAAGACCTTGCATCACAAGGCACTAAAAGAACTAGAAGAACTGATGATGAGTTAAGCAGAAAATCTCAAGGAGGATAGTGTGTTACAAAGGCATAGCCGATTAAAGAAGACCTACTCTAGGGAGAACATTAATCACAATTCACAGTTCATCCGAGAGGTATTTGAATGTATCGAGATCTAAAATGCTTCAACTAGTGGAACGGTATGAATAGGGACATTACAGACTTTGCAACTCAATGTTTGGTATGTCAACAAGTGAAGGCAGAACGTCAGAGATAGTAGAAGATATTTTACTCGAATGGAAATGTGAACACCTCACTATAGACTTTATGGTGGGGTTTCCTAAAGAACGGAAAGGGCATGACGCGATTTTGGGTGATTGTTCATTGATTAACAAAGTTTGCCCATTTTCCACTGATTCGTAATACTGACTTTGCGTAACATTTGGCTGAGTTTCTAATGAGCCATATGTACAAAACTTTTTTTAGTGCAACATTTCACCCTTAGATAGATCAACCATCAGGGTGTACCATTCAGAGCATGGTGAGCCCAAGTGAAAGCAGAACATCAGAGTGGCACAACGAAAGTGTGGTGAGACCATAGCCCCCAAAGAGCGTTAGAGACCAACAAGCTTACTTCATAAGATTTTATTTTGTACCTAAGTGGAAATGGGGACATAGTACAATGGACTTTTGAAGGTGCATGATTCGATTTGGGTGATCATTGATCGATTAACCAAGTCTGCCTAATTTCTACTGACCCGTTAAACTGACTTGTGGATCCCTTGGTAGAGTTTTTGACGAGACATGGGTACAAAACTTCATTTTAGTGTAGTACTTTAGATAGACAGATGGATGGAGCACACCATTCAGACACTAGAGTATCTACTACGAGCATGCGATATGGACTATAGATGCAGCTTGGAAGACTTTTTACATCTAGTGGATTTTTCCACAACATAGCTAGACAATAGTGTGAGAGTAACGAAAGGATGGTGGGTTCATAACCCACAAAGTAGTGATTATCTACTTTAGAAATAGAGCACCATGTAGTTTTACAAGGGAACCTTACTTTACTCTCTGACATTAGGGACTTTTTCAAGATAATAGAATGGATTAGTATAATAACATACTGCCTAGTTGTTACCTCTTAGTTTCAGTTGAAGCATATAACAACCTAAATATTATAATATGGAAGTGTAAACTAGATCTACTCATATTGCGGAAGATACCTTAGAGTTACACCTTAAGTAGAAATTTAGGGCCAAATTTTTATTAGTAGGGGATAATATTATAGCATGAAAATAAATATATATAAATATATATATATATATTTAGGATGGTAATGATTAAAATGATTAAAAATTTGAACTAAATGAATTTATTTAAGAAAATAACAACAATATAATTAATATTTAATAAGGAAGTAAATTTATATTATATATATACGATTTATTAGAATTTAAAATGAATTTATAAATATTTTATGGGATAAATGATAGACTTTGAGAAAGCCTCTTTAGAATATCCTATTTAAATTGGGAGTTGATTGATTCAATTTTCCTAAGTTTTAATTAAAATCCTAAGTTCTAAATTAACCTCCTTTCCACACGAGCGCTCGCGGTGTCGCCGACGCAGCCACCACATAGCGCATGACCGGCGACACATCCACCAGCTAGCACCCGACCACCGACGCAGCCCCGGCTGACCCTCTCCTCCCCGCTTCGGCGCCCTCTCCTTCCCAGACACGATCTCCGATCATTACCAATTCGAGTAGCCACAGCCGCAGCCTGCATCCACCACCATTGGCGCCTTTGTCGTGTCAACTCACCGGCTCTCCCCTCTCCTTATACAACATCGTGGTCAGTCATCGCCCTCTCCAAGCAGCTCGCACACTGTCGTGCTCGCACACTGTCGTGCTCGCTGCAACTTACAGTAGCCAACGAGCCTGTGCATCATTGCCAGCCTGCCTCCGCCTCCAAACACCGACCTTCGCTCAGATTAAGTAGCAGACGACGACACGCGTCCTCTCACTACCATCGGACAGATAGCTTCCAACTGTAGCAAGCCACCGTCGGATGCATAGGAAAGTAGAAGAAGAGGTAATGGACTTAAATAATTAAAATCCAAACAACAATTAATTTGATTGATTAATGTAAGTGAATTAATTAAAGGAATCAGATTAATCAATTTATTAATCAGGAGATTAAGTTGATTAATTTGGGAGTTAGTTAAGTAGATAACTAATTAAGATGAATAATTGGATGATTAATTGATAGTTGATTGTATATAAGTTAAGTACTTATTATTTAGTAATCAATGGAATTACTAATCGAATGGGTAGATGGATTGATTGATTGATTAACGTATTATAGTACTTAGTTTTGCTACTTATCCTGTACTTGTAAGATTCAAGCTCGAGGAAGATCCTCTTGACTTGAAAATGGTTAGAATATTCTACATTTGAGGTGAGTAGTTCCTGCTTTGACCTCATTAGTTCTTTGATCTTAGTGCATGATTATTTTTGTTTATATATTAATTAGGAAGCAACTACTTGCTTACCTTGACTCCACTCTAATTACTTCTTGAGTTGGATACTTAGTTGTTTGTCCTTATTTTATTCTACTTGATATTCATTAGTCTCATTGTTATCCATGCTATTTATGATTATTTATACTTGTACTTTTATGCTAGCGATAATATACTGTAGCATAGGTGTAAAAGGTTAAACCAGGTTACTGGCTCGACATTTATATTCATGACTATATAACAGCGATGACATACTTTAGTGTAGGATGTCAAGTATCCTACTGGACTCGTGTCGATTGTCGAGCTTCGTGTATATATGTTAGTGATATCATATCGTAGTATAGTCATTTACTTAGGCTCATGCCTATATGTTAGTGATACCATACTGTAGTATGGTTGAGATGTTTTGACTAGGCCTTGTTGACTATTAGGCTCGTGCATGTACATTAGTAAGATCATACCGTGGTATAGGATATCAAGTATCCTATTAAGCCCCTTATTGTTATTTAGGCTCGTGCATATATGTTGGTAAGACTGTATCATAGTGTGGGATATCGAGTATCCTACCACAACTGTATTAGTTATTTAGGCTCGCGCCTATACGTTAGTAAGACTATATCGTAGTATAGGATATTGAGTATCCTACCAGAACCATGTTAGTTATTTACGCTTGTGCATATACGTTAGTACAATCAAACCATAGTCTAACTTGCAAAGCTCTACACTTGGATGTGATTATTACTAGTTGTTTGTTATTTTTGTTATGTATGCCTATACATTAGGACTACCCACGAGACCCGTCCATGGTAGCATGTTGTTGCCCCTAGTCCATAGCTCGATAGCTACCCCACCGTGTTTGCCTATGAGACTCATTCGTGGTAGCATGTTGTTGCGTGCAAACATGGTTACATGTACACCCTGACTACCCACGAGACTCATTTGTGGTAACATGTTGTTGCCCACAGTCAGCAGCTAGATAGCTATGTACACACCCTGACTGCCCATGAGACTCATTCATGGTAGCATATTATTGCATACAATCAGTACTTCTTATATGCTTGTTATGTGATTGTTTTATGCAGGATTTGGATGTACGATGTGTACACCCGATTTAGTTGTCATACCTGGTTGATCAGGTTAGTAGATGGTTATGTCGGTACTTCTATTTTGTTATCCAATATTTATTTTGGTGCACTTATTTATGTTAGTTAGTAACATTATCTGAGACTGCTCCCTTTGACTCCCTTGCACTTTAGTAACCTGACCAACTACTGAGTATTTTGTACTCACTACCCCTTGTTTTTATTTGACCTCTTGGTTAACATATATAGGATGTGTCGTGTTACTCAGAGGTCATGGCTGTCGGTCCCAATCGAGTTGTTTTAGTTTCTTTTTTTGCTATCGCTGTGGAAGGTTTTCTTTCTTCATCGAATTTTAGAGTTTTGTTATAATAGTTTACTTTTATCTTGTATAGTTAGTACGTTCACATGTACATGTATACATACACGCATTAGTATTTAGACACTTAGTAATTTTATATCGCATTGGTATTCGTGTTGACTTGAATTATTTCTATATCAATTATTTTTACATTGTCACTAAGGGTACCATCCGATTTAGAGGACAATGATACCCTCGGGGTATGACAAAGCTATTGACTAAAGAGTTATTTCAAGGACATGTGAAGTCTTTGGGACTTCGAAAAATATAACATATTGTAAAAATAATCAAATTTGTGAAATGTCATGATCTATTCAGTATAATGTTATTGTTACATTTATGATAAATTCTCGGTGAGCATGTTGATAGGTTGAGATTGGTCCATTCACATGGAAGATCATCTCTATTTGTTTAGCATAAATAGAGGCAAAACCATTACTTATGGGAAAGCTAATGAAGTTGTGCATGGAGACATAACTATAAGTTAGAGTAAACCCACCCACCATTTACTGAAGGGTAGTAGGAGAATGAATCCCTATTTCTCTACTATATGAGACCCTTGAAATTATAATTTAATCACAATTTTATCCTGAATAACTATTTAGTTGTTTACTTGAAATTTTAATCAGTGGCTGCTACTTTAGCATATATTCTATTGACTATGGATGATTCGGTCTATGGAGCATAACTAGGAAAGAGACTGAAAAGAATGAATAGATTCTAGCTAAAAAGGAAGATTAAAATATATTTAACATTTATTCACTAGTTGATCAATTATATTTTTTATTGAGTACATAAAATGTAATTGTCAATAATTATATTGATTGAAGATATTGAATATGCTCTCGACATAATAGTCATCTGAGGGATTAGAGATGTTCATATTGATGTAAAAGATTTAATCTGAGTAAATACAAGATGTTTATGTTTTAAATTTGTTTGGAAGAGCGCTATGTAAGGTGTAAGAACTTTCTTAGCATTAATCGCTTAGTATGCTTGCTGACGCACGAACCATTTTTCTCATGTATGAATTAGATGTTTCTAATATGGTCTTTGTGGCTTGACTTGGATGAGTGGGAGATGTTGGACGTGGGATAAGTGGGAGGCATGGGCAGTTACTGAAACTGCCCACGTATCTCACTTGACTCTTCATTTATATTGCATCCAAGAGATAAGCCAAGAAAACAATAGCGTGCTTTTTCTTCTTCCTTTTACACTGTGTGTGTGGAGTTCTTCCAAGAGAACATCCAAATTAGGAGATTTTGGTTCATGGAACTTGCATGAAGGTTCTTGACTGTGATCTTCTCAGTGACGACGGGCAAGTTCTCCATCCGATTTTGGTCCCAAGCACTGTAAGAATTTGATTCATACAAATTTCTTTTATTTCCCTACAACTATCACCATACAGAGTGGTCAAGAGAAACAAATCATAATTAGGGAAGGTTGTGGCAAGAGCGTGGTCAAGATGGACAGACCATAAATAGGGAAGGCCGCCACAAGCCATGGCAAGATATGTCTTTACTTGGACAGTCCCGTCCTCGGACATGCCACTCTGGTAGGCGTCGGTGTTCAAGGACCATGTCATTGACACAATCTAGAGGCAAACTCATAAAAGATAAACTCCAAACCCATAAAAGGATCTTGGAGGTAGTTCTGAATTTTTATCTTAATTTTTCTTCTCTTTGAGCTCTTAATTCTTTTTTTAATGAACATCATTAAAAGAGAATTATTCAATAAGACCGGATCAAATCAAATTAGAATTAGGGCACATTAATTATTAGATTAGACCTTTTCTTTATTAATATGTCAATTGATAGTTTCTTTATTAATATGTCAATTGACCAAGCATCTTAATATCTTTATAAATTATGTACCTCATAGACAAACTATTAATTAAGAAGTTTATTATTTCTATCTTTCCTTCTTTCTGTCCAATTATTTTTCTATCATGGTATTAGAGTCATTGTTTTTCTTCCTTCACTGCAATCAACACCGGCTCATCTCACACGCCGCCTCTTCTTTCCCTCCTTTAGTTGGTGGCTTTCATTGAGGATATTGACTTCATCCCATTTTCAGCTAAGTTATCTTCACTTTTTATTTTTCTGATTTACGTTGTCTTATTCTTCCTTTCTCTCCATTTAATTTTCATGCTATTGAGATTTCTAATTTGATTGGTCGTCTCCTCTACCAGCGCACTCTCTTTGTTATTTGTTGTTTGATGTTTTTTGCTTCCTCAGTTGCCTTTCTCCTTGTTAGTTTTTTCGTGCTTGATCGTTCTCATCACCTCTGTGTTTTTTTTTTCTCACATCGACCTTTTCCTTTTGACCTTTTCTTATATAAAAAAAACTCTCTTCTTTCTTTTCTCATTGTATAAAAAAAACAATTTTTTTCTTTTCTTTCTCTTTCTTTCTTTCATTTCTAGCAAAAAAAAACCAATAAAAAAACTCTTTTCTATTTTTCTTTCTTTCTTTTCTTTCCTTTCTTCCCCTTCTTTCTTTTCTCACCATATTCATTTTTTTTCTCTCTTTTTTTTTATTTCTTTTCAAAAAAAAACCTCTTTTTCTTAACTCCTATGATCTTCCTTTCTTCTCTCTTTTCCTTTTTCTTTTATTTTCGATCTCAAATATTTAGAGATGTCAAATCTGTCTCCAAATTGGACATATTGGTATTCAATGTTCTAAATGATTCAACACAACTTTCATTGGTGGTCCTTCAGCTTTAAGACAATCAACTGATTCATGAGTATATCCTAAAGTACTCTCATCTATACCTATTCTTGGTAAACCACCAGAGTTTTCATCTACCGAATGAAATATTGATATTGGAGCAACTCATCATGTCACATCAAACTATAATATCCTTATAGAAGTACTACCATATTATGGTTCGGATATAGTGCAAGTAGGTGATGGCTCAGGTTTGCAAATTACTAATCTTGGAAACACATGCATTCATTTATCTAATCATACTTTTCACATGTGTAACTTCTTTCATGTTCCATCTATTACCAAAAATTTTCTCTCCACACATCAGTTTTGTCTATCATAATCATTATCTTATAAAAGATAGAGGAACCGATACTATCGTGTTTCATGGGGGGATCAAAAATGGTCTCTACTATCTTCAAAGTTCTTCAATTAAAGCTTTTATTGATGAACGCACAAATAAACCAGCTTGGCATGCCTGACTTGGTCATCCTTCCCTTCATATTGTTCAGTCGATCATAAATAAGTATGATTTACCTATTTCCTTTACTTTCTCTCCATCTCATTCATGTAAGGCATGCATGGAATCTAAAAATCATAAATTACCTTTCTCTTCATCCTATCATGTTTGTTGGGATTGTAAGTTTGCAAACAAAGTCCTATATTGAAAACACATGGGAAGATCATGGACTTATAAGGGAAAGACATCTTCATTGGTATAAGGCCAATTGGGTAAAGCCCAAAAATAAAATCATGAGGGCTTAGGCCCAAAGTAGGCAATATCATACCATTGTGGAGATATCTAAATTCCTTCAGTCCCTATTAGAGCTCAGACTGCCAGAAGGTCTAACCGTCGACTGTGCACAAGAGCTATGGTCTAATCGAGTCATGTGAGTAGAATATTGACTTCAAACGAAGGAAGTAGGGGCTCCCATGTCCGGATTAAGAGGACTAAACACCAGGCAAAGAAGTCCTAGGGCTAGGCAATGAAGTCCTAGTAGGTTGGGTGGACCGAGAGGAATGAAGTCCTGGTGAGTCGAGGATCGGACGAGGGGGGCCCTGTGGTCCTTCATTTGAGGGAAGGATTGTTGGGGTTGTAAGTTTGCAAACAAAGTCCCACATTGAAAACACATGGGAAAAATCATAGACTTATAAGGGAAAAACATCTCCATTGGTATGAGGCCTTTTGGGTAAAACCCAAAAATAAAACCATAAGGGCTTCGGCCCAAAGTGGACAATATCACACCATTGTGGAGATATCTAAATTTCTTTGGTCCTAACAGTGTTTCTAATTTTTCACTCGAAATAATTCATTCAGATGTATGGGGCCCTGCACCTATCTTGTCTAATCGAGGTTTTCTATATTATGTTACCTTCATTGATCATTTTAGCAAATATACTTGACTCTATCCTATGAAAAGGAAATCTAATTTATTAAACATATTCTGTCATTTTCAAAAATAAGTTGAACGATATTTTAATCGCAAAATACTCTCTCTTCATTCTGATTGGGGAGGCGAATATCAAGCTCTTCATCATCATCTTGTCTCTTGTGGAATTGTTCATCGAGTCTCTTGCCCTCACACTCTAGAGCAAAATGTCTCTATTGAGAGAAAACATAGACATATAGTTGAAACTACCTTAGCTCTTCTCCATCATGCATTAGTTCCACATAAATTTTGGGATGAAGCTGTTTTTACTGCAATATATCTCATAAATCGACATCCTACCCCATTATTCAATCATAAGTGTCTTTTGAAAAAACTTTATAATTAGACTCTTGATTACACTTTTCTTAGAATTTTTGGTTGCGCATGTTATCCGTGGTTGCGCCCCTACTCTAAACACAAATGACTCTCGTTCATTACTATGTGTTTTCCTTGGTTATAGTAATATGCATCATGGGTATCATTGCTTGCATATACCGACCGGACATATATATATTTCACAACATGTTACTTTTGATGAGTCTCTATTTCTTTTTTCTAGTAGATCTTTCTATTGGTGCAATTGTCCCCGAGTCAAGGGTTGACTAGGTTAACCAAGATAGGGATGACCCGAGATTGGATTTAGATGTTTCATCAATATGTTAAGTGAAGTCAAGTAGGTTAAGGGTTGACTAGAGACTTGAAAATGGTGTAAGTATGGGACTAGGCAAGAGAAAGTCCTAACTAGAGGTTAGACAAATGAAAATTTCTAAATGAGGTTAGGCAAATGAAAGACCTAGTTGGAAATTAGGCAATGAAAGTCCTAGTGGGACTAGGCAACCATAAGTCCTAGTGAGAG
Source organism: Hedychium gardnerianum (assembly GCA_038050645.1). Classification (NCBI taxonomy): domain Eukaryota; kingdom Viridiplantae; phylum Streptophyta; class Magnoliopsida; order Zingiberales; family Zingiberaceae; genus Hedychium; species Hedychium gardnerianum. Next base: position 553,466 of record JBBUKS010000113.1, on the reverse strand, counting down.
TAAGCAAAGGGAAGTCTGGGAACAAGGCAAACCTAGTTGGGAACTAGGTGAAGTCTAAGGTGGGTGAGATGGGAGCTAAACATTTGACACAAGGTGAAGTCTTAGTGGGACTAGGCCAACCTAGTTGGGAACTAGGTTAAATTCAAAGTGGGTTAGCTGGGAGCTAAACACTTGGCATGATTGAAGTCCTAGTGGGACTAGACAAACCTAGTTAGGAACTAGGTTAAGTCCAAGTTGTGTTAGTTGGGATCTAAACACTTGGCACAAGTAAAGTCCTAGTGGGACTAGGCAAACCTAGTTGGGAACTAGGTTTAGTCCAAGGTGGGTCAGCTAGGAGCTGAATACTTGGCACGTGAGAGAAGTCCTAGTAGGACTAGGAAAACCTAGTTGGGAACTAGGTCAATTCCAAGGTGGGTTAGTTAGTAGTTGAACACTTGGCACGTGAAAGAAGTCCTAATGGGACTAGGCAAACCTAGTTGGGAACTAAGTCAAATCCAAGTTGGGTCAGTTGGGAGCTGAACACATGGCACGAGACGGAAAGTCCAAGTGTGTCAGAGGTTGACTGGACACTTGGTGAAGAAGACTAGCAGGTCAAGGTTGACCAAAAGTTAGGCAACGTAAAGTCTCAATAAGTCAAGGTTGACCGGATGTTGGGCAAGGGAAGACCACACTCAGATCAAGTGACTTAGGGTTGGGTAATCGATTAGACAATCGATTAAATCTTGTGTCAATCGATTGGGCAATTGATTGAATCTATTCTCGCAAGAACAGTAGGAGCCGGAATCGATTGGGTAATTGATTCAGGCATCCTCAATCGATTGGGAAACTTCCCAATCGATTGAGAGAAGAAAAATCGTGAGAGCATAGTAAGTGGCTGAATCGATTGGCCCATGCCAATCAATTGGGAAGCTATTATTGCGAGAGCACAGTGAGTGTTGGAATCGATTGACTAATCAATTAAGGTAGTTCCAATCGATTGAAGTAATCGATTGGGAGCTATTTGTCGCGAGATAATAGAAGAGGCTATAATCGATCGGTCAATCGATTACAACCTGGTCAATCGATTGGGTGATTGATTAGGGCCAGTTTATCATGAGAACAGAATGCTTCTGAATCGATTGGGTGATCGATTAAGAAGCTAGTAATCGATTGACTTGGTTCATCAATCGATTAGGCATTTAGAAAAGAGTCATTGAACTGACAGATCTGATGTGGTAATCGATTGGTGAGTAAGGTCAATCGATTAAAAAACCCTAAATCAGCAGGATAAAAGGTTTTCACGTTGACTAAAGCGGCAGCTCTTTTGAGTTTTTCTACAAGCTCTCAACGCCAGTTCTTGGAATGTTAGAAGTGAAGTGCGAGTGCATTTCCAACCTACAAGAGGGATTCCAAAGCAACAAGAAAGCATCACAAGCAAAGGTTCTTCATTGTAAAAATTTTCATTGTATTTGCTTTCTTTTATTGCTTGTATTTGTTGTAAGCTCATGTTAATTTTGTACGAGACTTCTTCGCCTCCAAGAAGGAGGTTTTCATAGTATATCTATAACTGAGGATAGTGGACCCTTGGATTAGTCACCTCAAGGAGGTGGATACCAAGTAAAACGAAAGTGTTAGTGATTGTTTGAAATTTTCGCTGCAAATTATCATCAAGAAGTGATTGGAGCTAATCAACCCCCCCCCTATAGCTCCCTTTTGGTCCTAACACTTTCAACCTCTCCTCCAGATACAGGTGGCACCTTCCTGATGCCACCTAGCATTGTGGCAGATCTTAGACGTATGATTCATTCGACCATAAAAGATGATAATATCAAAAGTGATGGCATCCAAGGTCCTGCTCTAGAGCTCTCAAATAACTCCCCAATACCATCAAAATTACCCCAAGTGGCTACTCCAACAAGAGCAAGACGCACTGACAATATTAGAAAGGACGATATTTTAGAACTCCGTGTCCAATCTCGAAAGCCTCGCCTGTCAAAGATAATGTGATTTCTAGTTCTGGATCCTCAGATAATACAAGACCATTATCAGAATCACCAGGTCAACCTACTTCATCATTTCCATCAACAAGTGACTTGGATAATGCTCCTCCTCATCGTATGGTTCCCTTAAGTGAAATCTATGCACGATGTCCACCAATGGCAACCCAATATCCTCTTCCACGAGCTCTAGTGGCCTCTTCAAAATCTATTGAACCAACTTATTTTTCACAAGCAAACAAGGATCCAAATTGGCGTAGTGCATTGACTACAAAATTTGATGCTCTGTTGCGTAATAGAACTTGGAGCCTAGTTCCGCGCACTCCCTCCATGAATGTTGTGGGCTCTAAATGAATCTTCCATCTTAAACATCAAGCTGATGGTTCTCTTGAATGGTACAAAGCTTGACTTGTAGCCAAAGGATTTAGTCAACAACCAAGTATTGACTTCAATGACACCTTTAACCTAGTTATCAAAATTACATTTGTCATATTATTGTTATCAATAGTTGTTAGT
>JBBUKS010000113.1:523274-534188 GCA_038050645.1 Hedychium gardnerianum | reverse complement strand
AAAATAGGAGATAAAATCTAAACTAACTTTTAGAAAAGAAAACTAATTCTAAAAATTTAAAACAAATAAAAGAAAATATTAAAAGACCAAATCTAGAGTTTTGGAGGCTACTAAAAAATCGATTTTGCCTCGTCCGAACTCCGAATAGAGCGCAACCGCGTCAGGAGGCCACAGATTGGTCATCTTCCTTGTCGATAGTCTTGATCGTCCTTCTTCAAGGCCCAAAAGGGAGGCTGGTAGTCTCGTTTTCTTCTCGTCATAGCCCGAAGGGAAACAAAGTCATATCAAAAAATATAAATTGATCGTTTTGATGGATGCTCCTGCATCAGACGCCCCGAGTTGAAAAGAACTCGTCCTCGAGTTCAAGACACTATCTTCAAGGTCCAAAGTCTTCAAGTATTGGTAAATAAAAAGTCGTCTCGTAAGTGAGAGAATGAGAGGAAGATCCTCTAACATCACCTTGGCAAAAGTGAGGGACTGCCTATTGTTGATTGTTTTACTCAAATGTTCCATAAACTCTTCCATAGCTCCATTGTTAACAACTGTTAAAGTCATCTGGAATATAATTTTCATTGCATCTGACATCTCTGTTTCACCATCCGAATGTTGAATAATATTAGATAACTTTTCAACTCGGTTGTATGCAATAAGAAATCCTCTCTCAGCCCAAGAGAAAACTTGTAATGGATTTGTGAAATCCAATTCTTTTAAAATATTTTGAGAGATGTTATCCCTTTGATGACATTGCTGGTTGAGAAAGTCTGCTTTAGTTGTTGACGCCATCATTATGTCGCGCAGCTGAATAATTACTTTCCAAATAGTTAATATTACTAGTTCTGATGAAAATAATTCCAGACTCAGTTTGACATCAAGCTTTTCTTGAGTTAATTCTCTTAGAGCATTGACATATTGACTTAAAAATTGAATCTTAGAGAAAGGATGCATTGTTATTGTCCCATGCAATTCTTCGGATATAGTAAAAGAAGCTTGTGACAGTGTGGAAAGAGAAGGAACATGGTTGTCCATGTTGTTTGCTTAATGTATTGAAAGCATAGGTCGTTCCTCAAATTTAACTGAACCTACATATCCTCTTCTGGTCATATTCAATCTGTAATTGGGTATCATACTTATGAAATTTTCATTCAAGGATGACTCCAAAGAAATTACATGATCTTATTTTAATTCTCTTCGAACTCAATTTGGCAGAGTGCCTTGACTGAAGAATCATTGCTAGTCACGAAAGGCCCTGGTGATGGAGTTTATTCTGGATCTACCATATAATAAAATTAGGACTGAAATTATCAACTAACTGTGTGCCAATCAAGTGTTGACTGCAATTGGAAACTTCTGTATTTGTTCAATTGCGGTGGGAATGTGTGTCAGTCACAATGGCACTGCCTGGAATTGACAATCTTCTGGTTCTTCTCATTGGAGGGATTCCCATAGCCATGCCTACTGTTATGTCAGCACAATGGCAATTGGCTCTCACCGGTTATCTCAGCAGCTGAGATAATTTAGATCAAGAGTTCAAATAAATTTGATTCACCACTTTTTTTTATAGCCAAGTGTACACTCTTGAACTTTCACAAGCATGGACAACACCTTTATTGTTATTTTTAAATACTTTCTTTCCTTTAAGACCAATACTGCATCAATCATCCTTCGACTAGTTTTCCATCAAGCGATGGCATGCCTCTCCCTATGCGGTTGCCCTCGGGGGTGTATGGGAGGGTCAAAACTTTTTTATTTTATCCGTTATAACAGAAACTGTTTTTATAAATACTTCTTGAAAGAAATCTGTACAAGAACATTTGATAAAAATAACAGAATAACTTCACTATACTGCTCATATAGAATGTACAGTCGAATGCTATACAGGGACATAGAGCTAAAGTCAAGCTAGTTCGTATCCACAAACTTATTGATCTGCTAATGTTTCATAAAATGTATGTACTGGTGATCTTAATGTTTTCACTCACACATTTACTTGATTATTTTGCACGGGAATGTTTTCGTTTAGCATTGAAAGAATTAGATAGTGGTGGCATTATTCTTATTTTCTACTATGATTACTTTCTATCTGATAATCTAAATGTTTCCATTGGTTGCAAATACAAAAAAAAGGAAAAGAAGGTTGTGTATGTTCTCCTTGTAATGAAGTATTATCACCATGGAATTATATGATTTTGGTGACTTTGAAACTACTTTTAATTTGTTTTTTTTAATAGAACACATTTACAACTGATATTTGTTTGAAACTAGTTATGATGTTTGATACTTTGAATAAGATCCATGATTGAATCTGTGCATCATAACTTTTCAAAAATGATTTCACTTTTGAAAATTTGCATAAATCATTTGCTATGTGGATGCACATACTATGAGATCTATGGCGCTAGTGCAAAAAACATCACAATTGTTATAGACAACAGGGTTCTGAAAGAAGGTCTTGTTAGGAGAGAGCTGAACACCCAAAATCCACATGACAGCAGCGAGAGCATCATTTGTTGGAGCGTCTTCTAGTTTGTATATCACTAATGGCATGCCTCATAATGACAATCCTTCTCCTATGGTTCTTCCACGTAAGTATGCTCTGAGACTTGCTCATCACTAACTCACTAAATTTATATGTTTTATCTATTGTTAATGCACTGTATTTTTATTTGATACTTTTTGTTTATTTTTTTATGCAGGAAAAAAAGAAGAAGAATCATGAAAGGAGAAGAAAGTGTTTGTTGAGGAGGAAGAGGCCGACAATGATATTTTTTTGTATTTTCTCTCGGTTTGTTTTCATGAACTTGTTGAATTTGACTTGTTGTATAAACTGTGATGATTTGAACTTTTATGATAATCATGTATATGTTATTTTGGTTGTATTTTTGTTAGCAAATCATTGTGTTGTATGTGTATGTATATGTATGAATTTGGACTTATGTGTATGGATTGTAATTGACAGGTATAGTTTATTTTTGTATACATGGTCCTACATTTATAGATGAGCATGAGATAGATAATAAAATCAAAAGTCATTATTCACCCCCTCTAGTGATCACAACAGTCCTACATTTAGCTTATGAGTATAATACAATGTCTAAATTTTAGAATTTCAAATGTAGCACAATCCAAACATGGGTATATAGCTTTTCTCTCATCTTTTTTTCTTTATCTCCTTCCTCAATCTACCATCGGAATCATACATCTGAACATTGACATAATACTAAAACAACATTATTCCAATCAAAGACAAACTTCAACACAACTTGAGATTTTTTTAACCTTGGTTGGTGAAGGTCGAATCCCCAATCACAAAGGTGATACTAGCGTGTGTTGGACAAAGTAGTCAAGAAGTGAAAAGTGAATGCAACATGAAGAATTAGGGGCGAATAAATCAAATTGTTTGGCTTTGATATCAAAATGATATAAACCCATAACAAATATGGACAAAACTAATAAAGAACAAAATAACTATCACTTAGAAATTAAATTGGAATTTTATTGATATAAAGATGTCATTGAAGTAAAACTCTATTATAAACTCACTCTAACCAAACTAGTAAGAAAATATCACTAATTAGGAATCACAATAATCCCATTAAACTATTACCAATTTAAATGTACTTTAACCAAATTAAAAATATACCAATATTTTTAACACCAAAATAACAATTATCAAAATCAATTACAAATCCAAAATTTAAAACTCGAATGATTTCTAATTTTCATCATAGAGTTTCTCACTCTTGCAAAAATAATAATCAACAATTCTTTCACTGAGCCACCTTACACTACTCACCATTTTAGTAAGTGCTGCTTATCCAACTTCCTCTTCTCTTCCACTATTTTACATCAACGGCTTGGTTTTATAAGTAATTCCTCAATTTTTCCCTTTTAAGTTGGTATGGATTCCAGAAAAGTTAAGAGAACTTCGATCCCTCTATTCTTATTTTCTATACCTTATGCTCATAGTAAGTGCTAAAATCTTCCTTATTCTTTGTTTTGGCTATAAATTTTGGATTTATATCTTCATCATTTGAGAGTGACAGATCAACATATTAGGGTTATTTTAAATAAAGTCAAGCAACTATAAACCTTTAGGGGATAACTCAATTCCCCCTCCTTAGATTTATCATCTTATGTTGTGTAGATGTAATATATTAAAATAAGTTTATAATGACAACTAAAATTGTCATAATTAATAAGTAAAAAAACTAAACATTACCAAGAAAAAAACTCATAAAATTTGAGAAAAACATTCAAAGTGTGTTGAGATTAAATGATAATTTTAAAGAAAAAATAAAAAAAAAGAGAAGAAAGAGAAACTCCTAAGCTACTCTGAGGTGTGGATTGAAAAAAAAAATCCAAGGTGGAAGAATAATTCCCAAGGAAAGGAAAAGGAAAAGGAAACGATAGGAAAGAAAGAGAAAGAATGGAGAGGCAGATGAGAAAGAAAAAGAGGTTGCAATTGCAAATTTAGTGACCGCGATTCCAACGAGTTCTTGGCGGCAACTCGGTAGTGACTTCATGCGGCCTAGGTGCAAGAAACCTAACAACTGCCTCGCAAAGGCGGCAAGCAATGTGGGCCCCATGAGGGACGTTGCGATGACCGCAAGCCGTTCACAGTGGCATGCTGCAAGCTCACTACTTATGCTATGAGAGATTAAAATGATTTCAATACTAAGCAAGGACATAGAATTAACAAGAGAGAAAAGTTCATTTTGCTTGATTTTGGGTGGATGAAAAAATGTCAAAAATATATATATATATCCACGGATGGTTTTTTTTATTTGTACGTTGAATTTTTTATAAGAGATAAATAAGGAAAGTATCTCAATTTTGTATGATCCATCCTTTCTCTCATCTACACCTCAAAGTAAATAGGGCACTAGGGAGCTGAAAGAAGAAAAGATGGATGGAAAAGTGAAAGAAAATCAATATAAACCACCAATATTGAGTGAAAAAAGGGAAGGCCGAAGCACAACATTGGAGGTTTGGGTGAACAATGGTTCTTAGGTGGGCTAATGGAGAGAACAGCCAAACCCACTTTTTAATATGATTAATTAATAGAGACCACCTAACAACTAGGTGAGACTAACACTTTCAAGACCACTTAACAACTGGGTGAAGCTAACGCTTTCGAGACCACCTAGGCGACCTAGGTTGACCCCTTCTATGACAATGCTTAAAAGAATTTTTAGGACAATTGGTGGTTATATAGAGGTTCCTGTAATTATCTTCTATGCACGAATAATAAATGGCTAAGTGTCTAATTTGAAGAGGTTTAAATTGTGTAAATAGAGGAAAATAAGGTAAGGGCTAAGTGCACGTGTCAGAATCGTACTAATACCATATTCAGATCATAAGATACAATACAATTTGTAAACGAAAAGGTTCTTACAAATGAATTGAAATTGGAAAAATCAATTTTATATGAATTATTTTTATGATTTTAAATAAAAAAAAAAGAAAACTTGTTAAAAGTTAAATTTAATCAATTACAACCAAATCAAACCATTAAAGAATTATATTAAATGTAACATAATATAAATTAAACAAACTTCATAAAATAGAGAAAGAAATGATGACTTCCATAGACAAAATTCTCAAACCACGCACTGAAAATTAAGAATTGACTGTTGGACACTATTCTAAATATATATATTAGACACGCTTCCCTTATATAAAAAATCCAAAACTATCCTCGCTCATTCTAAAATATCCTCCCTCAATTCAATCAACTAAATAAATTCATTAATCAATTAGATAAGGTTGACATTATGATGAGAATGATATCAATTTTTAAAACGCAAAATAATTATACATATACCTACACATTTACAAATACAAATACAATGGCATAAGAATATTAGGAGCATAAATAGTGGTTTGAATAGTGGTCTCAAACCTGTTGAGGTTATTGAGGTGAAAATGACCACGTTAATGGATATAATTGCTTAAAAAGAAAGTTTGAATGCATGGATGTGTTCCTAAGACCTACAAAAGCATATTGATAATCTTACACTTGCATTTTTACTTGTGAATGTCCATCAAGCTGAAATGACCATTTTATCTTAATGGACCAAGCTGAAATGACCATGTTTTAAAGACCTCTAGGAGCACATTAGTAGTCTCACACTAGCATTTTGACTAATGAATGTCCATTAAGGAGAAATTGTTATTGTATCTTGATCGACCTATGTTGCTCAAAATGTAAGTGTGAAACCACTTGTGTGTTCTTGGAGGTCCCCCCAAAATCTCCCTTATGCACTAGTCACTGTTCGAGCTGGCTATACTAGCCCCCGTGATTTACCTCCTCCGTGTTGGTCCTGGGACGGACTGGCGGGGGCGCTGGGGGCGAGCGTTTCGCCTTTTGCCACAATTGGAGGTCCTCCCAAAAACCATTTATGACCACAAGCTTTATTGACACCATTTTAAGTTCACCAAAGTAAAATGTAAAATTGTAAAATGCCATTTCACCTTGATAGATTTGTATCGATCAAAATGCAAGTGTGAGACCCCCTAAAGATCAAGAAACCCACATGTCTTCACACTTATATTTTACATAGTGTATGTCCATTAAAGTAAAACAACCATTTACACCCCCAATCTTGTGCGCTAAGTGAAGTCTACTGTTTGATGGCCTAAACAAGGGCCGGGCATAACATAATGGATTGTAGAAATTCAACTAAAGGCTTAAACCAATGTAAAATACCAAGACACAAGCTAAGGTGAGGCTGGATTTCACATTATACCTTGAGAGTGTATCAATTAATCATGTGAAACTAAAGGGAGGAAGACAATTTTAAAGAGTGTATCACCAGTTATAGCAGCCGACCACCATAGACGCTAAGTTTTCCTCTATCTTCTCCAGCCAGCTACTAGATCAGGCTAGATCAGCTATGGCTTTGCTCCCTGGCCACTTTGCTTCGGCCTTCTGTTTTGCTACAGCCATCAACAACAACTCGGGCCAATTCAGTAGCTCTTACCACCTCTACTCCGGCCGTCCCAGAGTTGCTAGTCACTCTATTCCAGTCACCCACAGATCAGATCGATTTCGGCCATTATCGGGGCTGACTGCTACTATTCTAGTCATCTAAATTCCGCTGGCAGCCGTTTCCGGGGGAGGAATCATTGGGTAACGAGTTTGTTTACCTTATGGATGCTATAAGTTTCAGTAATTAGTGGATAACTTGTTTTGGTGTGTTGGCATTGGGGTTAATGCATACCTAAACGAAGTAGTTACATTTTAGATCCAAATTCTAGGGTTTCATATGCTAATAGATCTGAAATTAATTCAGCTCTTTGAATTACGATGTATGGATCTAGGGAGTGTGGGATGATAAGGATGATCTAAATAGGGTTTTTCTAAACGGTTTAGGATTTAGTTGTAATTTGTGTTCTACATTGCAGGATTCTGATTTGAAGCTGATTCACGGACGTGAGAACTTTCAACACGATCTATGATTTTGCCTTATCTCTGGTAGTTTTTTTTACCTTAGTGCATGATTTGTTACTTTGACAAATGCCACATGAGTTTGATATCTGTTGCTTGTACTTGGAGTTGATCTATTTATATCCATGCAATCTCTTTTGTTTTCCTATCTTATAGTGTGTACACATGTGTGGTGTGCATGATAGAAACATGTTTATGTACTGTGTAATCATCTAGTGGTTAGACACGCGTGTGATGTGTACTTATGTTCATATGCTAGTTCCATGTGTATTCATGTCATACAATTGTATGTGTCATGTGTTTAGGATATTTATCTTGTGTATCACATACATTTATATTTTGTATATGTGGACATGTGTATCATGTGTACCTTACCTATTTAGCATCATTGTATTCATATGTGAACACGTGAGTGATGTGTATTGTAGGTGATATGACATGTTAAAGGTTATAGCTCATCACTGATTGATTGTTATAATCACGTGTGTGGCGTGTATTATAGTTGATCTATCTTGATTAGATGATGTGATGTACATTGCATAAATAGACATGTACGATGGTAGGGGTGGTTGTATCCTACCATCATAGTGATGCATGTATGCTATCGATCAGAGCTCCCTTCGTATGTGAGCTAGTTGTAGCATCACGGTGATGTATGTATGCTATCGATTAGGGCTCCCTTCGGGTGTGAGTTAGTCGTAGCATCATGGTGATGCATATATGTTATCGATCAGGGTTCCCTTCGGGTGTGAGTCAGTCGTAGCATCACGGTGATGTATGATCAAGGCTCCCTTTGGGTGTGAGCTAGTCGTAGCATCACGATGATGCATGTATGTTATCGATCAGGGCTCCCTTCGGGTGTGAGCTGGTTGTAGCATCACGGTGATGTATGTATGATATGATCATGACTCTCTTCGGATGTGAATTAGTTGTATCATCACAATGATGCATGTATGCTATTAATAGGGCTCCCTTCGGGTGTGAGCTAGTCATAGCATCATGGTGATGTATGCATGTTATGATCAAAGCTCCCTTCAGATGTGAACTAGTTGTAGCATCACGGTGGATGCTTGTATGCTATCGATCAGGGCTCCCTTCGAGTGTGAGCTAGTTGTAATAATGCTATTACTTGGTATACCCTATCCCAAATAGAGATTGTTATACCCTGGGCTGCCCATGAGGTCATTCATGGTAGAGCATTTCTCCCACAGCTCGTAGCTAGATAGCTACCTCCTGTCTGCCCACGAGACCATTCATGATAGAGCGTTTCTTCCACAGACAAGGCTTGACATTTTGGACTGCCCACGAGGCCATTCGTGGTAGAACATTTCTTCCGCAGTCCACAACTGACAAGCTGGGTATCTTTGTCATTTGTATACCTGTGGTGGAGCATTGCCCCCACAAATGAGACCTAATACTGTTACTTGTATGGGTATATGCATATGAGATGTTGTACCCATATTGATTATTACTGACACTACTCATGATACCGTGTGCAGTAGAGTAGAGTGTTTGTGTAGTTGAATCATACATGTGTATTCATCCTTTTGGTGAGTATCTACCTTTGAGACTGTATACCTTTGATCTCCTTACTTTTACATATCATGCACTATCTTTCTATTACCCGCGGAGTCATTTGAACTCACTACCCCTGTTTGTATTTACTTTTCACAGGTATCAGATAGATGATATGTGGTGTTACTTGGAGGATCTTGTCTACGCTGTCCCATTCACATCGAGCATTGGTTTATTCCTTTTCATTTTGGGTTACTTTGTTTCCACATTTGCTTATTGAACTTGCATTGTAATAATTGACTTGTATTTGGTCTTTTTGATTTACTCTGGTTATGTACTTGGTCTTTTAAGTCGTGCCGGTACGCAGTCGATTTTTTGGTTTCATGGTGGGATGTATCCCCTTCTTTTATTTTTATATTGCTGTGTATACCCTGGTGGGGTATTATATTATACTGCGTGGTTGTGTTTGGATGAGTTTTGTGGACTCATACCATATTGTATCTAAGATTGTCATAAGGGGGTATCATCCATATCAACGGGCATGTGTACATCCGGGGCATAACAATCATGAAGGAGGAACTATAGGGTAACAAATCTCTCTTCCTAATGGATTCTATTCATTTCATTAACTAGTGGTTAACTTGATTTTAGTTGAGTTGATGGTGATTAATAAATTGGTAATTGATTAGTACCCTAATTGAATTCGGGATTAATGGTTAGGGGTTTGTTAATCGGGATTAGGGTAATGAACCTTTGTACCTAATTGATTCTATTGTTCCATTAATCAAGATAGTTTGGTTAATTGGTAGGCTAATTAATGAGTTAGGTTCAGAAACTTTTCGATTGGTTATATTTGTATAATTAATTAAGAATAATTAATTATCAGATTTAAATTAGGAGAATAGATTAGAGAATAGATTAGAATAGTTTTTAAAATGATTTTCAATTGGAAACCTTTTCTATTTAAACAAGAAATAGAAACAATGTTCTTCATTAATGTAGGAACAAAATAATAATTATCCAATTCTAAAACTAGTCCACTACGAAGCTTTAACATATAAGTTCCGATGACTACAACTCCAACCTTTTCTCCATTATCAACTCACAAATTTGATTCTCCCTTGACCAGCCTTCTACTATTCCTTAGCCCTTGTATGTAATGTATATGTGAGCTACACCAGTATCCAATATCCAAGTGTTAGTGAAAATAGTATGTCATTCAATAACGAAAATACCTAAAGAAGATGGGGTATTGGATGTTGTCTTCTTCTTCTTGCATTTTCTTCGCCAGTGTCACGTCTTGCCACAATGGTGACATGGGCCCTTTGGAGCTAGTTCTACTACCTTGGACTTTTTCTTCCCTTTGGATTGATGCTTTGACTTCCTCTTAAAACCTTTCTTCGAGGAGTCAACCAACATCATGGCCTTCTATTCTTTCTTAACAGATGGTTCCACAGTCTTGAGCATGTTGATCAAATCTAGAATTATGGATTCAATATGGTTCATCTGATAGTTCATCACAAACTGTGAATAACTATGAGGCAAATTGTGTAAAATTAAGTCAATACTTAATTCATGAACCAAGTGATCTCAATCACTCAATTTAGCCATTCATCTTTAGTACATGTTGCACTACAGATGAACCCCCCTACATCCGTGAGCAAAAGAGGAGCTTGGAGACATCGAACCGTTTGAATCTTGCTGACCAAATGCCCATGCTATTTTTGTAATTAAGGAGACATTGAGGCTAGCATGATGTAGCTGACCAAATCCGAGTTAGCCATGTGCTTCTGATAGACCAACCTTTGGTCATCTGTAGCATCATCTGCAAGCAGTTCAGGAAGTGGTTCTTTGAGGACATAGGCAATCTTTGTTAGTATTAGCCCTAAGAGTCAATTATGAGATGATTAGGCTTATTGGGTTAATGATTATGATATTGGGTTAATGGT
>JBBUKS010000113.1:491750-523174 GCA_038050645.1 Hedychium gardnerianum | reverse complement strand
TGTTGGATGCTCCTGCATCAGACACCCCGAGTTGAAAAGAACTCGTCCTCGAGTTCAAGATAGTATCTTTAAGATCTTGAGCACTATGATCACAGTGTGAGGCTTCCTCAGCTGGAACCTGCCTATCACAACCTCGACCACGTTTCTCACGATCTTCAAGATCTTGCGCCGCTAGACGCTGGAATAAGTACTTCGTGACTTGTCTTTGTAGATCTTCAATGAGCTTGTACGGTACACTTCGATCCTGGTGTGAGACTTCCTCAGCCGGAACTTGTCTTTCACAATCACAATCACGACCACAATGATCATCCATAGATCTAAGGCTCTGATACCAACTGGTGCAGGGGAGAAAATCTCCGAGTGCGACTTTTGAATAGAGATAACAGAGAAAGCGTAGGAAGAAGGGGATTCATCAGCAAAGAGGACCTTCTTCAAATCCCAAAAGGGAGGTGAATAGCCTCGTTTTCTTCTCGTTACAACTCAAAAGGGAACATAGGTGTATCAAATGACATAAATTAGTTGTACTGTTGGATGCTCCTGTATCATAAGTGCTCACTTGATGGACTCGACGCCAATCTCGATGAGAACGATATACCAGATGAAATTGTGTCATCCCAGTGCTTTCCCGAGGAATTGTTTGGTAAGACCAAAGGATGTTTGGCAGCTCTTCCACCCAACTGTCGTCAACGTGGTCGAGCTTGATTTTGAGCCCTCAGACAATCTCTTGATTAACGATTTTAGTTTGCTCATTGCTTTGATCGAGGTAAAAATTTATTGAATGTCAAAGCTCTTGCATCACTCCTTGAGTTTGCGCCCCTAAACCTGACGATCATTGTCAAAAACAAGTTTATGGGGAAGGTCATACCGACAGACACCGTTTTTCCAAAGGAACTTGAGCATTGTGTCTTTTGTTGTTCGGGCCAAGAGCTCATGTTCCAATTATTTGGAGAAGTAGTCAATACCAACTTCTTCTAGTTAAGAGACAGTCATGGTGAGGTCGTCCCCTATGGTGCAGTGGCTGAAGCAGAAGGGGCAAGTGGTGGCGGTCACCAGCGATGTAACAAACGACGCGCCGGCACTGAAGGAGGCCGACGTGGGGCTGGCGATGGGCAGGAGAGCTCCGACATCGTGATCATGGATGACAACTTCGATACGGTGGTGACGGTCATGCGATGGGGGCGGTGCGTCTACAACAACATCCAGAAGTTCCTACAGTTCCAGCTCACGGTGAACGCGTCGGCATCGCGGCGGTCTCATGGCCGATTGGGTGGCTCGTGAAGTTTCTGCCGGTGGACGAGAATCCATGGCGCCATCTCTGGCATCAACTTGTTTGGTAAACATTTAGTAGTAACTTATTTGGTAAAGATTCAGCAGAATTCTTCATTGAATATAAAAAATTATGACATTGTCAGTATAATTGAAACGAAAACAAAGAACTTGTCTCAGAACTTCTAAGAAATGGAAGACTCTGTCACTGTGTTATTTCTAAGAAAAGTTGCAGAATGAAAGGAATGAATGACGAGAGAGAGAGAGAGAGAGAGTGTGTTACAGCTCAAGCGGTGGAAGCAGTGGCAAGCTTCTCCCCATCTGCACCGTTCGCCTCAGCTTCCGCGGCCGCATCCATGGCACTGGCGACTGGATCTTCTTTCAGCGGCTGCACCTGCTCCTCCTCCGGAAGTGGCTCCTCCACGTATTCGTTCTCGAAGGCATCCGCCGGGACCTCATAGATTCTCACCTGCGGCTTGACTGGGTCCTTCACCAGCACATATTTGCCCTCGTTGAGCTTCATACAGAGATCGACGATCGACTTCACGATCCCCCACATGTTGGAGGTGTTGAGGTTGATCTGGGAGGCGAAATCCTTGGGCTTGTAGCCGGTGACGCTGAGAATGACATGGTTGAAATGGTCCCTTGGGTGGACTCTGGAGACGTAGCCCAGCTTCATCAAATCTGCACCGGCAAGGAGGGCCTGCGCGGTCCACTTGGCCAGCTTGTTGCCGTTGTTCTTCAGTTCGTTGGCGAGAACGGCTCCTCTCTGTGTCTCGAGCTTCTGCCTCCAGTCCACTCCAGAGTATTTGTGATCGAACTCATTGAGTGCGTTGAGAGTCAGGAACCCTCGCTGCCCCTTGACGTCGGTCGCGCTGTGCAGCTCGCAGCGGGTGATGAGATAGGTGTCCTCATGGAGCTTCCAGCGGCGATATCGGTATGCAACTGAGGCGACATCCTCACCCTCGGAAGCAAATGGGTTGGGCTCATCGAAGGTAGCCTTGTCGCCGTCCCGCGCGAGGACCTGCTGCGAGAAGTTCTGGTTGATGTAAGTGGCCTCGATGGCGAGGGAATGGATGGAGTTGATGTCCTCCTTGGCCTCCGGGAGGAGCTCCTGCGAGCTCTCGTTGACAGAGAGGAGGTCGAGTTGAGATCCGTCGCGTTTGTCGAAGAAGAGCTTGTTGCCGACGCGCTGGATGATGATGTCCCAGGAGTATACGGACCTCGGTGCGCACATGAGGGCGGAGAGAATGACATCAGTGGCGAAGACGGTGGCTTTGTCATCGGCCGCGAGGCGGCGGATGACGGGGTCGTCGGTGGTGGTGACCTTGAAAAAGTTGCGGGACTTGAAGTGCTCGAGGCGGCGCTCGTTCTTGGGGTTGACGCGATCGAAGGAGCGGTCGTAGGACTCGAGCGCGCCGCAGATGAGGAGGTCTTCGGGCGGATCGGGCACGGAGAAGGAAAGCTTGGAGAAGGTGGAGAAGGGAATCTGATCGAGCATGGTCCACTCGGGCTGGATGTCGACGGAGGACTTGAGAGCGGGGGAGTCGCGCCGGGAGTTGCCGTATCCGGGGCCTCCAAAGGGCGCGGAGGAGCGGCGGTTGAGGTGATACAGGCGGTCACGGCGCGCGCGCTCCTTCTCCGCCTCGCGCTTCCGCGCCTCGACCTCCTCATCACGCCGTTGCGGAAGCTGCGGCCTCTGGTTAAATCTCCATCGCGGGCCGAACTTGGGGCGCGGAGGGGGCTTCCCGTCTACGAGTCGGAAGGAGGAGTCGTCAGCGCCGGAGGCCGCGCCAGCGAAGGATTCGTCGAGGGCGAAGTCGAAGACGGCGTCGCGGCCGCCGCCTGACCGAGAGAAATTAGGGTTTCGAGTCCAGTCTGCGACGCGGCCGAGCTTGTCAGATCGGGAGAAGGGGGCGAAGGGGACGTTAGCCAGCAGGGTGCCCCCGCCGTGCTTGGGATGCAGGAGCGTCGCGGGAGTCTCCGGTGGACCCCATCCGTCGGGGTTAAAGGGGACGAAGCCAACGTCGAAGCCCATTTGCGCTTCGCTATGTTTCCAGATCCGGCGAACGGCGGCGGAAGGAGAGCAAGACGAGAGGGCAGAAGAAAAGTTCTTGTTCTTATCGGGCCGAAAGGCATTGTGGCGCGGGGCTTATAAAGGAGGTGGCAATCGATCCCTACTTCTCGTTGAGGAAGCTGACTTGTTACACATTTGGAGAGTTATATGAATTGGGCCGAATATTAAACTGGACCAGGCCTAATTGAGCCTGATACGATTTATGAAATCGTCCATCATACTTTCATATTTACCAAATCATACACTTATTCTAATTTGTTTTACATTCATTCCACCAGTCTTTTACAAAATTTTAACTCGCACTCTATTGACCACAATTAGGACTTATAACAAATAAAGTCACAACCAAACACATACAACTTGTTTGTACCTCAACAAACCTCGATCGAAATCACTGTAAGACTGAGCTAACTCAACTCTTAATTCACTACGAACACGAGATTAGTTGACCTTCTTATAGATAACAGATACAGTAAACAACCACATGCCAAACCACAGAATTTATATTTGTTGTAAATAAAGCTGAGGAATCGGAAACAAGGCTAAAGAAAGAACATTAACTAAAGACATTCTCCCCTACTCTCAATCTGTGTGATTACTTGGAATTCATTCTATGGAAATACACGATTCTCAAGTGGTGTTAGTCTCCTTCCTCCTTAACCATACCAATTTAGCCAGTGAAAAGAGCATAATTTGATGTTGTCGGTCATTCTGAACGGTTCCCAGGTGGCGCCAAACACCTTCCTCTAGATGTCGTCGATCCCTCCACGCCACAATGCTAACCTTTGTCACGGATGAAGTTCGGCAGCATCTAACAATCTGAGCCCCCATGGCTTCAAAGAGAGTGTTGTAGTTGCAGTAGAACTTCTGTAACATCAATTCTAGAGGCACATAACTTGTAGAGTGGATAAGGGGCCCCAGAAGTGAACAATATTGTACTCAATTTGCCATTAGCTTACTTTTAAAAATTACAATGTAAATGTAACAAAGGTAGCTTAATTAAACAGATTTAATAAGAACACTAACAGACATTGGTAAATATAGATCACAAAATACAGTAATAATGCTGATAGGAAAAAAAACAAGATTGAACAATTGAATAGCAAAATGCATGTCAGCAAATGCTTGTGCCAGTAACGACACGGAATCGAATGGCACACAAAGAGCAATCTGCAGTAGGTTTAGGCAACAGGGATAAGAAGGAAACCAAAGAGAAGTTGGTGACCTTGGCAAGGTTGCCCTTCACTAGGAGATTTGTCAAATGCATGTAGGCAATTGCTTCTGCCATTAAACCCTAGAGAGGGAAATGGCAAGCCAATAGCAATATGCCATGAGATTTAGGCAACAGGGATAAAAAGGAAACCAAACAGATATTGGTGACCTTGGCAAGGTTGCCCTTGTATAAAAAAATACACAAATGAGCTAGAACAACAGATATTAATCAAGAAATTTTAAAATCACACAAGAATCAAAAACATATTTTGGTGGCTGCTTAATCAGAGCACAGCGGTAGAAGGGCTCCCAAAGGCATATTCAACAGATAGCAGAAGAAGCTAGACTTGAAGTAAATATTGGATATTGGAGAACTAATAGATCCAACAGAATGAAAAACTTCAAAACAGAAACATGAAAATCTAGGTGTGTTTCGAACATGAAAAGACAAGGTTGAGATTCAAGAATGGAGAAACAACAATTAGGTAAAGAGGTTTGGTCTTGATGCTTTAAATGTGGTTTTCAACTTCCTACTTGGAGGCCTAGTTTTCTTAAACACAAGCGGAAACTTGATTTTTGAGTCACGGAACTGCTTGGCGCTCTCCCTCTTGCACAGTTTAGCAGGAATTGCAGCTGTTTTTATTATTTGAATGCCATGATACCTTACTCGATGACGTGAGGCCATCTCATCGTACATCTGATCAACAGCACCATTGAGAGTTATGTCACGGAACACCTTGTACGTGTTGTGATAACCTGTCCTACTTTGGTACCTCAGCCAGATGCCATAGTTCTTGATCTTGGTGGGTTTTCCTTCAAATATCTGCAATGAGAAAGCACTGTTGACATCATAAATCAAGTCAAAATGATAAGATAATGAGGATTAGAGAAATTAACAACCAAAGAACACTATAGGCAAGCTTCAATGAACATGAGTGGTGGATCTACTTGCTTGCTAAAACCACAAAAAGGCAAATTTCATAGATAGACAGTGATGCACACAACTGAAAGAAGAATTGGAAAATAGGACAAATATTATGAAAAGTGGAAACAGAGTAAACACCTAAATGTCACTCACATAGCAAAGTTGTCTCGCAGGGTATTCAACAAAAGGAGTGCGTTAGAATCAGCTGTGATCATAGCAGGTTTTGATTTCATCTCACTACTTATGCATCTAGAATGCAATAAAAAATCACAAACAAATAAATAGTCAGCATTCATGACAATTTGAAAAGAACCATTATAATTGGATGTAAATTGGAAACAAGATCAAAAATATCACATAGCAAGTGCGAGCCTTGCATGTGTTTCGGTATACATGCACCTCTAAGATGATAACATATAAATCTTCAGCACCCAGATAATAACACCACCAACAAACAAAACACTGCCAGATAATAACTTTCACTGATCTCCCTCTTCCTATATCAAAATCACAACTTTAAGTAAGCATGAAGAGAGTACCTCATTGATTGCCAGAACCTGCCCATTGCTCTTCTTCACCTTCTTCAGCTTTCTTAAGAAGTACCTATAGATGAACGGAAAAAAAATCGCTGTTAAGTAAAAAAAAAAGAAGAAGGGAGTTGTCAAGCGATGCAGAAAACCCACCAGAACTTTGATTTGGCGCGGACATCATTCATTCGTCGCCCACAGCTTCATCCTGTAGACCTTGGGGTTCTCATCGGTCGCCGTAGGTAGCGCCCTCCCAACCACTTGATCCTGATAGAACTGCAACCGAGCAGAGAAAGAAGTGACTAGCAATTTGCTGGAAGTAAAAGAATCGAAGAGAAAGAAGACTGACCCTGGACGCGACCATCTTTTCGGTTTTTCAGATCCCCTTCTCTCCGCTCCCTCTCCTATCCGATTTATATAGAATGTGGCAGCGAACCCTAATCGGGCTAAAATTGGGCCGTTCCAAGTGTATGATGGGTTATGGGCCTTTTCTGGTGTTTATTTCGTGATTAGTTTTAGAAAAGGGATTTGATAAAAAAAAAAATCTTCTATAAAATTGTGTTTATCTTTAATGCCATGCTTGGCATGGATTATAGGAGAGTAATTAATAAAAAACTATAGTAGTACTTAATATTAAAAAAAAAAGTTAATTTTTTTACAATTGGACATGCAAAGTTCGAACCAACGACCAAACACAACCACTACAATCCTCATCTCAACCACAAGAGTTAGGCGGTTGTTGTTTAGGGAACGTCCATAATATAATAAATGGTCTGTAAATAAGTTAAATCGACTCAAGGTAATCAAGTCAAGTCGAGCCGAGCCTAAAATTAACCAAACTTTTGAAATGATTATTCAAACTTAGCTTGGTTTATTTTTTATGAGTTTGAGCTTGTTTAAAGGTTGACTTGAACTTTGTTTGTTTAAATATTATCGAGCTCTCACTTCAAGTTTAGCTTGAGTTTGGTTCGTTTAAATGTTATCGAGCTCTCAATTAAAGCTTATTTGATTGTTTGAATTTTTTACTTGTTTAATTGGTTATTGAGTTTGATAATTTAAACTTATTTATTTATTTTATTTAACATGTTGATAAAAGTTTTATTAATAAATATGATTGTTCATGAACGTTGTTCATGAATATTGTTCACGAACGTTAACGAGCTGAACACATATGTGTTCAAGTTTGTTTGTTTAGTTTAATGAGTTGTTCAAACTTGTTTAATTGATCTTGTGTATATTGAACAAACATAAATAATCTCTTATCAAGCTGGACGTCAAATTTGTTCACGAATATTTGGTTCATTTACAGCTCTAGATTTGAAGCATCAATAATCTGGATCAAAATACGACTAGACAGTCGTCGATATAGTATCGGTATCGTTATCGGTATCAGTATCGGTGATGTCTGCTCGCATGACGAAACTAGGGAATGATGTTGTTATGTTCCTGCATCAACAACATGAAATCACCATATGCACAGTTTGTAGAGAATGTAACGTGTTGTGTGATTGAATTGTAACTGAATAGTAGTGAAACAACTAACAAAAGCAAACAAGGACTCACAGTAAATAAGGAAGAGTCATATTTCTTAGCAGAGATGGATTTTTTTTGACAAAATCCTTCCATTCATCTGGGTCGATCTTCCCATCGCCTCTCGCATCTGCCTGATTGAAACTCTTCAAAACACAACCAATAAGTCAATTTCTGTTTTGTTATTTAATTAAGGAGTATCATCATCACACTCACCTTATCGACAATTTCTTCAACAAGTTCATCTGAAAGAGACAATTCTGATTCACTGAGAATAGCCAACACCATCTCCTTCAACTGAACCCAGTTTGCCTTAAATCTCAAGATCCAACAACAAGGAAATCTCAAGATTGAAAAAACCGAAATTATGCTCACCTCCTCAGGTCCTATGAAGCCAGTTTGCCTTAAATCATACAGTTTAAATGCAACTGCAAGTAAAATGAAGGAAGATAATCAAACTATATCACTTGCAAGGCCAGCATACAAGAAGCTAGTGAAATTTTTTAAGCATTTACATTCAATTTTCTCTGATTCTGAAGCTCTTGGGTGAAAGATGCTAAGCGACCGAACAAATTCTCCAAACTCGATAACACCATGTTGTTTGATATCAAACAA
This sequence comes from Hedychium gardnerianum, assembly GCA_038050645.1. NCBI lineage: Eukaryota > Viridiplantae > Streptophyta > Magnoliopsida > Zingiberales > Zingiberaceae > Hedychium > Hedychium gardnerianum. Next base: position 515,022 of record JBBUKS010000113.1, on the reverse strand, counting down.
GTCAAATAGCTGACAAATAGAGCAGATTTATCACATGGATAACTTTCGAGTTTGAGAAGAAATTTCACTAGGATCAAAGGTTAAACCAGAATGCTGACCCTGTCTGCAAAAAGATTTCTTCTGTTGCTGTTCCTGAACAAAGCGAACTGGAATTCTTCCTGCTCGATGGCATAATTAAGAATAGAATATAGAAGTAGTTTAGTGGTTAAACGCCTAAGGAAAGTACATAACATATACCCGATGGATTAGCCCGTCCGGAATGATCAAACAACTCAACTTTTTAAATAGCTTGTTAAGTGCTTGTACGTCATTGACAGTGACTGTCGAGTGGAAAAGATATAAGATTAGATTTTTATAATATATACAATTTATAATAGTTATACATTATGTGATGTTTGTTGCGCTGAACTCAGACTGCATGACAGGAAGGGGGGAAAAATGAGAAAAAAAAGAGTTCCTCCTTTTTTATTTTCAGTCCTATGCAAAGTTTTTTCGGGAATTTTTTAAAGGCAGTTGAGTTTGGAATTGTTTAAAAAATGCATCGAAGTTTGAAAAGATCTAAAAGGCACGCCAAAATTTAAGAATATTCTCTTTTCAATTTTAATTTTTTATCTAAGTTGATTTTTCTCCTTTTTTTTTTCTTTGCATGCAATAATTTATTTCTTCTTAAATTAAAATTTTCTTTCTTCTTTACATATTTTTACATACTTGAATGATTTGAATTAGCACTATTATGAGCTTAATCTACGCTTGATTTTTAGAGATTAAAATCACATTCTAATTAAAAATTAACATAATAGTATAGCACCGTTAGACTTCTTATAGCCTCCAAAATTCACATGACTTAAAATGAGTTTAATCAGACATGTCTAAATCAATCAATGTGTTTCGGTCTAATCAGACCAGTCTTAGGTCTTGTGGATTTTGAGGTTATAAAGAGTTTAAGATCTTAATTTTTGAAAAATCAAACTCACGTCGGGCCTGATCTAAATCAGACTAGGGTTATGGTAGTACTGACAGATCGTCCGAACATATAAAAAAGTGAGAAAAGTTTAATTTAATTTAAAAGAAAGAAAATTATTGTATGCAAGAAGAGAAGAAAGGAAAGAGAAATCAAATTTTGGCGGAGTGCAAAAATTAAAAAGAGGTGCACCTGTGAGAATTTTAAACTTGGGTATGTCTTTTAGCCAAATTCAAACTTTCGGGTGCGCTTTCGAAAATTTCCCGAAGTTCTTTTCTTTGGATAACGTTTACAGAAAGAAATAAATAGATAGATAGATAAATAGCAAACGACAATATAAATCATCATGCATGAGTTGATTATTCCTAAAGCATGAAAATGTATAGGATTAGCAAAAGGAAAGCGAGAAAATAGCAAGCAGAAGTGGAGCATATGTGCATGACATATTTTTAAGCATGAAAATTTATAGAATTGATAAAAGGAGAAGTTAGATAGAAGTTACAATTTGTTTGAGAAGCAAGAACCACAAGGTCCTCGTATCCGACTGCTGCGTGTTTGTCAGTAATCTTGGAAGAGAAACAGCCCATCAGATTAGCAACCAAACCATAAATATCAAGGTAAGGCTCAATTAAGCTTGATGACTTGCTTAGAGAGAGCTCCTGAGAAGGAACGGATAAAATTAAACACAATCAAACACAGAACATGATTAAACAATAAAAAAAGAAAGAAAGATATTGATGAATAAATGTTTCGCAATCAAGATTGGAGCACGAAGCCACGTTTAGGGCAGTGACGATAACTGAACACACCAAAGTCTAATACTGAACAATCAATCTCCTATGAATCTCACGGAGATCAGGTACCTTCTTCTTCTTCTTCTTTTTCTTCTTCTTCCTCGACTCCTCAAGCGTGAGGACTTCGCTTCTTCCATGCGCAGCTACATATTTAAGCAACGATGACAAGACAACAGTTGCCCCACTGATGATTTAGGTAAGGTGTTATCACACGTAAATTTAGTATCGATTCTCAACGAATACGGAATGCTCCATTGTCTTATCCCTTGACACTAAATATTTTTTTATTTTTTTTTTTAAAAAATCATATAATTTTATAGGTGTAATTAATTATTGTCGTATTTTTTTTCACTTTTTAAATTATATATACTTTTATAACTATTTTTTTTTTCTTTTTCATGCACATGCACCGTCCGGCTCAACGTGTACGGTACGCTCATTCTGATTAAACGGCGATTGACGGGGAGGAGCTTGATGCTGACGTTTTATTAAATTATAACTGGTCTATTAAAAAAACAAGGACAAAGACTCTCCCGATTATATAAACAATAAAAAGAAAATCTCTCTTTTTTTAAAAGAAAATAAAAAAGCATCTTATCAAATAACTTAGTCCAAAATATTCTTTACTTTCAAAACAGCTACGACATTATTCCTTAATTTCCGATACTATTAATCGTAAATTATTCTAAGATTCCTAACTTCAAATTTAACTTCCTTCTTAATCCTCGCATCAAAATTTTTTTTTTCCTCATTCCTTACATGCAAATTTTTCTTTACTTCAATTCCCTAATATACTCCGATTTATCTAATTATCCTCATTTTTTTTAATACAAAAAATTCAAAATAAGATATAATTAATTCTAAATTCAGCACTATTTAACTAGAATCATCCAATTGATTCAACCTATGTCAATCAATTAATATGGACTCTAAATCAATTGATGAGTAGAATGCTCAATTAAATAAAAATATACTTAATTCATACTGAATTTAAGAGAAATTATATATATTTTAAGGATTTTTATACCTATAAAAAATAATGAGGATTTCTGTTCCCTCACAACAAATGGAAAAAGAGTTATGCTCAATTTAATAAAATATATATTAGATTTTAATTTAAATATATTGAATCTAAGAACAATTATATTTCTTTTTGAATTTTTTGTATCTATAAAAAATAAGGATAATTAAATAAATTGGTGTGTGTTAAAGAGTTGAAAGAGAGTTGAAGCAAAGAAAAGTTTGCATGTAGGGAGTTGGGAACAAATTTTGTTTGACATAAGGACCAAGGAGGAAGTTGAATTTGATATTAAGGAATTTAGGATAATTTACCCTACTATTAACTACTATAATATATAATATATAATTTATAATACTATTTAAAATAATTTTAACTAATTTAAAATATTTTAAATGAAATTTAAATAATTTTGATGAAGTTTAAAATTTTTAATCAAGTTGAGAAAGAATATTTTTAATATAATAATATTCAAAATTTAGAATTTAACTATAATTATATAGCAATTATCTTAAGTAATTTCTATAATTGTATTGTATAGTAACTATTTAATTAGCTAATGTGATTATTTTAAAATGATTTAAATAATTTAATCATAAAAATTATTTTAATATAATAATATTTTATATATAATATTTTTAATTAGAATAGAAAAATATTAACTTTTGTCTTTTGTTTAATGTTGGTTGGTGTAGCTAAACATGTCTTTCGTTTAATGTTGGTTGCTGTAGCTAAACTGATGCAATACAACTGCCATGATCGATACTGCTTTGTGTCCACTAATGCAACATGGAGAATGAATCCCGTGCCCATCTTTTCTAGAGCACTGTGGCAAAGTGTCCAAACAGAGTGGAGAATGATTGGAGTTTCTACCAACGCCATGCTCATCTGTTTGTTCTTCTCCATTGATCATTGTTGTTGCAGATCGATATAAATTAAATATTTAATATCAATTAAAAAATATATATAGAGTTTCTAAGAAACAGGCAAAAGCATATAATGAACAATAATACTTAAGTACTTGGAAGATTCTGTGCAGAAATTCCTCCTAATTTTATCCATTCTTTTGAAAAGCGACTTTGAGCAAGTTGGAGGCTTTGATCGAGTGGCAACCGATCAACGAAGATGCCTTCGATCAAGACATTGCCTTACAGTGTGGATCTTATTCCAGGAGATAAGGTTCTTCCCGGAGATCTAATGTCTTGTTCTAAAGAAGCTAAATTACAACAAACCTGCTCATGTAGCACATGATTTCGACTCGTATGACTCCAGTAGCTTCATGTTTTCTGAGAAATAACTTCATGAGTGGAACAAATTAGGCTGGGTCGGGCCGGGGCCGGAACAAAGTCAATCAATATGACCAAAATAACCAGATAAAAATTAGATGAACAGAATGGCACATTATCAATTGATTGTCAAACATTTTGGAGTGCTCAAATTTTGCAAGAACCCAGAGGAAAAAAAAATGGAGCCCCAACTCACAAATCTCACTACTATCCTACTTGTAACTTGGGTTGACAAGATTTTCAAGGCCAGAAACAACTTGGATCGACTCAATGACATCGCCAACCTTAAGGTCGGCCAAGTAATCTTCGTTCTCTGTAGTGTATCCGAAGACAGCATACCGGCCATCCAATATATTAGCATTGCTAGGTGTTAGCTCACTTTCTTTTAGAAGCCAGAAGACTTGGCTTGAACCAGAGTTGTTGTCGAATTCCTGTTTCCGAATTCTGATAAATTAGAATACCAGTTGAGCTATGATCAAACAACTGGAAGAGGGTGCACTGATGACTTACATCTCGAGCCACTGCCATCGTACCGAATGCATTGAAGGGTAGGCGTGTCTGAGCTTTGTATCTTCCGAGTTCCTAGTCAGAATTGACATTGCGCTTGTTAGGCAAGTGCATTTTGTTCCAATAACAAATGAAAAACTCTGATCAGAAATGCTCATGAACAGCAAGTAAGCACAAGTGAATATAAAACAGAACAATCTGTGAGATTCGAGAAGAAACAGCCAATTTTGTTCTCATATATGAACAAACCTGACAAAGAGCTATTTATTTGTAATATATAGGCAATCTTTTTCGTATATAACCAAACTTGACATTATTTTTTTCTCTGATTACTTAGGCGAAAAGTGAAGAAATGGACTACAATTTCGGTCTTGATGCTTTATATGTACAGATAAGCACTTCAATGAGATATTAATCCAATGGCATTGAACAAGAAACTTACTTCAAGAGTTTCACCATAGATTGGAGCCTTGTCGCCGATAACCATGATTTCAAGTGGTATAGTGCGCAATTTCTCTGTACTAGGGTCAATAAAACCTTCTGCAGGTCCTTCAGGGTCCCCAGTTTGTACAACAAAGCCATCCGCTGTATAAGAACTTTGTCATACTTAAAGATGCATAACTTGTGTGGGATCAAAACACAGCATGCTTGTGAAGTTAATGAAAGAAATGCTGCTATGCCATCATGCAAGTATTGGCATACAGTTAAATATTCCTCCAAGTACAATTACTGAAATACCTCTTTGGATTTCCATGCCATCATAGAAATGCCTTTCAACTAAGTCTACGAAGTTTCCAGCTGTAACTGGGGCATTGTACCCATCGAGCACTATGTGGAACACACAATCCTGGACGTTGGGATTGTCCTTAACTTTAACCTTCATATCCACAGTTGCTCTTCCTTTTAAAAGAGGCAAATTACTGTACTCCTCTGGAATCTCGAAGGGGAAACCATCCACCATATCTTCTTCAATACTGCAGAAATGCAATGTCGCAGGAAGTCTCAGCTGCAGTGAATGACAAGGTTATATATGAGAATGAAGCATACATGAAGGCTTGCATCAACTTCTAGTGCCAGATTGTCTAACTGTGAGAAGCTAGAAAACTTGAGATATACAGTGTCAGAAAGAAAATTTGCACCGTGATGTGAAGTTGATAGAAAATTTAGCCGATCCCACATAGTGGGATAAGACTTGATTGTTGTTGTTGTAAATAGTTGCCATAGCATCTTTTGTCCATTTGCAATTTGGCAGGCCATTTAAATGATTATTAAAACATTTTCAAAGGAGTCCCATTTCAGAGGTATGTCGCAACATCCTACAAAAGTACACCTTATTCAAGTCAAGCTTGATACGTTTAAGCAATGCTTCTAGAGTAACAACTAAACGATGAGTATGGAGTTATGCTTTAATTCTTTCCTACAGAGATTTCCTATTGAGCTTGATACTTAATTAAGAGTCTTATGCCTCTGAACAATTATTTATTCACCAAATCATTCAGGAATCATTTGGTGAGAAAATAAATATTCTAGGAACCAAATTAAAATACGGAGGTTGAACAATCATTCCATTTCAACAAACTGCAATACTAATACCTAGTTTATCTTCAAGTAGGCACAATAATTATAATCATCAACCTTTGAGAGACAATTTGTGCTTACTATATCATCAACATAGGAAAATAAAAAAAAACACAACCAATGAATATGAAAACAGAATAAATGGCATGTAACCAGTAAAAGTTTGGTTCTCTTTTTGATAGGAAGCAAAGTACAAAATAAGAATTAGCAGCTAAAGTCTATGATTAAAGAAGATCACTGGCCCTTAACTAAAATCGAAGATAGTTCTCACCCTCCAACATATTGCAAGAGCTCCTTCTGCTTTGGAGCCACTGCCTCCCTATCTCTTTGCTGGATAATGCCTTCAAGCTCTTGCATCCCAACAGCCAGCTTTTCAAGCAATTCCTTCCCATTTTCTTTCTTTGATTCAGATACACCTTTTAGAATCAAAGCCTTCCCTTGTTCTAGAGCACGAGAAGCTTGTCTCACATTCTACCAATAAAGTAGGGAAAAGAATTAGCAAGGAATTCATGAGCAAGAGATTACTCTGATTTAGATCCGCAAGCAAATCAAACATCAAAATCATGAGTGCCTATATTTCTCATACATATGAAATCATTGCAGGTTATTTCTGGCGAAAATGCTTTATGAGTGGTATGTTGTTTTTCATTCAACGTGTAGCAAATTGACTGATCTACACCTTATAGCCTACATAAAATAGCCCACACCAAACCCATAAGAACAGGACATTTACCTATAGCTTGAAAGTAGCATATTCAAATTAAACATAAATGACTGTGCCGAATCAACTTACTCGTTCAGCCATGTCCAATGCCCTAACGCCAGAAACCTTGAGACTATCTGTGATATCCTCAAGCGGTTTCTGAACCTCCCTGATTGCTTTATTATCGATAGGTAATGCATTTCGCAACAAGACACCCGGATCTTTGATAGGTGGACCAGATATCAGCACAGACAGATCAGGCAACACTGGACTTATAGAGGAAGCATGGGCTGGAGAGGTTAATATGGGAACACCAGTTACCAATCCAATTGCCAGTGCCAAAGATATTGCACATTCTTTTATGCGACATGAATTTTCATTCTGCATTCAAATATAACAATAAAAAAGATTCAGACACAAGAACTGCCCCAATTCTTGCCAAGAATCAGAAGTAGATAAAATAAACAACGTGAAGTAGCTAATAGCTTGCAGTAGCGTTTCACTTGAGAGACGAAAAAAGAGAGAAATTCAGCATATTTGATAAATCTAGATATTATTAGCCAGGAATATTTCTCCGAAAATCACCAAAAAGAATGTGGGTTCTCGAGAATTTCACCAGAAAACAATGTGAGTTCGGGAACTACTTTGATCAAAATACTGTTGTACGACATGAAAATTTTGGTGAAGTTTCAAGTTTCAACAAAGTAAAATGTGAAATGTTCAAGAATGAATATGATGCCCACAACTCCAGTTTGTCTAGTTGCGTGTAGGAACCCAAAATCCGTGTTGGTCCTGGGACGGATTGGCGGGGCGCTGGGGGCGAGCGTTTCGCCTTTTGCCACAGTGTAGGAACCCAAAAAGGGGGGAAATGAAACATTACCAAAAAGCCGCCTCTTTTTCTCGTAAAAAACATCACAAAAGAAACTTGGAGGGAGCAGAGGAGCTAGTGGGGGATTTAACAACTCAGGGACGACTATAAAACTCTCACCATGCCACACCACAAAAAGAATCGAACTTTCATACAAGAAAACCAGACCGTAGCTCAGAATGGAGAAGGTTGAGAGAACAGTACTTGTTCGCCGCCTAGGTCAAACCGAGGAAACCTAGAGGCGGAGCAGCGAAAAGCGAGGCGGGCGCGCCTTCGAGCGACACCAGCGGCGAGGGTCGACATCGATGGTGCCAGAGAGGGGCGACACTGGGAAGAGAGGAGGGCGGCGGCCATTAAGGGGATCTTGAGCTTTGCCACGAGAGGGGAAATGGGATTAGGAGGCGAAAACGGTGTCGCCATCTGCGTCTTGCGGAGGAAGAAGAAGAAGGTGGATAATGTTTGGCCACTGGGAAGGAACGACAGCCAATGGCAGGTAGACATGTAAGATAAGGCTGGCCCAGGTGTAAAAACGGGCCGACCGGGCCGCTTTTAGGATGATGGACCGGGCCTGGTCCGGTCTGTCGCGGGATGTGACCGGCAAAGCCCTGCACATCATTTGCCACCATGGTAGAGTTTCTGAACTTTGATTTTATATCATACTTTCAGAAATATTTTTCTACAGTCAAATATTTCAGAGAAACTTGCAAGTTATCAACTCAAATAGCAATTTTGGAAGTTGAAACTATTACATATATATAGGTTCAGGGATCCATGCAAGGATCCAAGCATCATTATTATGATTTAGGTCATACATACAACTTCAAACAACATTATAGTCTAATATACCCATAGGGAAGCATCAATGGCAGCATGGAGTATGAGAATTTGCAGAATCAAAATTGGGACGACCAATCTGCAGCGCTACCGACTCTGGGAATCCCTGATTCCTTCTTCGCCTTGTCGTCGACCTTGTAGTCAGAACCACAGAAATTGCCATCGCTGTCGACCCTTGGCACTGGCTTCAGCTCATTGAGAGGATGTTCAAAGCTCTGCAATCCTCCAGATGTAGTGAAGAAACAGCCTGAGAAGGAAACAGTAGGAATGAGGTATATATAATGATCGAATCAAAATTCTCGAAATGTCGTACCTTTAGGAAAAGGGGCGAATGATTTCCCACAACCCTTTTTGATGATACCTATGTCATCAGATACTACAAGATGATCTTCCGCATCGGCTCCCCAGAAGAAGGGAACACTCTCGTGAGCATCCTGCGAGCAAAGAAAAAAATCAAGTTTTTGAGAAACTAAATCAATTCAAGCATCAGCACCTTGTGTTGCAATTTAAGATGCATATGTTCTATGATCTTAGTTATACATGAAGGTATAAGCTTTCAAAGGATTTACTTGATCTAAGCAGAATGAATGAGATTACGAACTCAAAGACCTCCTTCAGAAAGAACGAACTATAGAGACGAGGCTAATGACTGGTTCCTGGAACCACATATTTAGTAGCTTGATAATGAAGAACATAAAATGTACCAAAGCATCAAGTTCAAACCAAGAAGCATAGCTCATTTAGTGAACAATAACTATATAGTCGTCAAGGACAAACATCTGGTGAAAACTAAAGATACAAATTATGCTCGTTCACCTGATCATAGAATTGTGTTAGTAGAATATGCATACCTAATATATAAGATACAATTAAAAAAAAATCTTTTAGTACTCACACCAGCAATGAAGGCAGAATTTGATGAGCTATCAAACAGAACAAAAGCAAATTTTCCACTGAGGTCTCTCAAAACTTGGCTTGCAGGGAATGGTCCTCTATCTCTCAATGTTTTATAGGCTTCAATTACAATGATTACTTCATTAGCAATCTTGCCTAGCCCATACTGTTGTTTCAGCGAAGTCAGATTCTCAAGATGCCCTTGGAACATGCAAAATATATCATCTGCCACAGCGAATAATCTGCCAGAAAAAAAAACACACACCAGAAAGATGAATCCATTCAAGTCAACACTAAATAGCTAAAACTCTTCCTCTCTTTCCCAAATATACTATTTTCTATGTATCTTAGACAAGTTAGCTAAATCTTTAACATGGATCTGGTATTAAAATCGAGAACTAACGGAAAGGTAAAAGTTATTAAAGTTAGAAGACTTTTACCAAAACAGAAGAACAGTATTTCTTGACATGTTAGTTAGGTGTTTACATTTCATATATTTGTGTTTGTGCTGCCAGCCACAAGTTAATCAGTTTGATATTGGCTATTTACATAACAATCTCAGAAGGTCAAGCAATCTTGGATGATCTGATGACAAGATCCATCTTTATGAAGAAGCAAAATCAACATTAAAATACAAGTAAACACCATATCTCAACCAAATGCAAATGACTAGCACAGTGATCGCGTAGAGATGATTTCAGGAAGCCGAGTATGAATCATGCAATTTGTAATATGCTTAAAACTAAGATCATAAGGTATGATTCTTGCTCTTCTTTTTATAACATTTGATTAGAACAGTTGAGGGATTATCCCACCAACCCGACAAGCTTTCTCAATCTTACACACACTAATGGTTTTTTACTTGATAATAGAAGAACAGATCAATATTCGATAATTGATGTTATTCACAGATATCAAAGTGATGAAGGAGCTGAGCAAACATGCAGTGATCCTATTTCCAATTGTTGATTCGAGGAAAGAATCTAGAATTAGGAAATTTAGGGTTTTCTTCTTTGTCTTATCAAATAGAAAAAATCCTCATTTTCCTCCTTAGAGTGAAGATTTTGCCCTAAAATCAGGGAACACGAAGCTAAAGAACAATGATTGATTCTTACCTCGGAAGGAGAGGGTTCTGGTTCTCCGACGTGTAAGCCAAAGTGCCGGCCAGGCCGAGGCCGACGACCACCGCTCCCTTCCGCTCCGCCGCGAAGTGATCCACCACTCGGCGTCCGCCCTCCCCTCCCGCCGCCTCCGGGCTCTTCAGCCCCGCCGGGACCTTCGCCACAGTCGGATTGAACACGGCCAGCATCTTCTCCGTCGACCCTTGGAACCGCTTCCGCCTCTCGAGTCTCTTCTCGATCGGTTTATGGAGCCGAACCCTCGTGTCGCGCATAAATAAACTGTACGCCACGCCGATGTATGCGGCGGACGGGCACCGCCCGTTCGGTCAATCGTTCCGGATCTGAAGATCGCCGACTAAAATCAATCACAAGACGACACGTGCACAAACTCTCGTCAAACTAAAAAATTCAACGCCCGATGGAAAAGGCTCTGACGTGGAGATTTTATATGTGGGTCCGCCTTAATCCTGGGTAGGAAAAGTGGGTACTTTGTTGTCCGGTACGCATTCTTAATCCCTCTCAATTCTGTTCTACCACAGAAAACTACTAGGCCTTTCTGGGAGCAAAAATAGAAGCCACGTGTTCGCTCCGGGCCGGCAATAGTTCGTTCGTCGTCCAATAAGGCCCTGCGGCCCGTCCATCGCGGCCTCGCCCTCTTCGTTCGTCCTTGGCATCTCCTTCCCCGCCTCCGCCGCCGCCGCCTACGAAGCATTTCACCCACCGGCGGGGGGCGACGCATCAGGAGGTGGCGTTGGAATGGCAGCATTGGATCCCGGTTGAGGAGAAGCGGTTAGGGCTTTTTTTGTTTTGGAATCTATGGATTTCGGTCCAGGCTTTGGCGGAGGTGGAGGAGGGGAAGGATTCTCCGTCGGGGCTTTCTCGACTGGACGACATCGGTCTCTGAGGCGGAAGCGGGACGCCAGGGCAGCCGATGCCCGCTTGGGATCCTGCGTCGGCACCGATGGGGACAATCTCGGATCTGGCGGCAGCGTTGCCAGAGTCGAGATCGGGAACGAGGCGGAGGCCCTTCGCGAGGCCCTCCTCAGCCACCAGCAATCGATCCAGAAGCTACAAGAGGAGCTGGAGGAGGAGCGGAGCGCCGCGTCGTCCGCTGCACAAGAGGCCATGTCAATGATTGTCCGGCTACAGCACGAGAAGGCGGAGGCCATCATGGAGACCCGCCAGTTCAAGCGCGTCACCGAAGAGAATCTGAAGCACAACCAGGAGGAGATCGCGACGCTCGAGGACCTTCTCTTCAAGCGCGAACAAGAAATGCAATCCCTCTCCTGTGAGGTCCAGGCTTACCGTCACCGCATCCTCAGCTACGGCTTTAGCCTCGACGGAGACGCCCCTCCCTCCGAGCCGCAAACACCTGACACGGCGACCTCCGCCTTTGCCATCCCTCAAATCGAGTTCCCGCAGGAGTATCAATATCCTTCGATAAAGTGCGTCGGGGACGCTGGTGCTGAAATCGACAAGTACCTCCCTGGTGAAACTCCACGCGAGCACCTCCACAAGCTGGAGCAGCGGATTTTCCAGCTCGAGCGGACGCCAAGTAGCAGATTTGGGAGCGCCATCGACAAGGGAATCATCGTGGGGCATTCTCCTCGAGCTCGGCCTAGGCATTTCAGAAATCTTTCCTACGGAAGCCATGGATCTGTCCTCGAATTCAACAAGGGGGATGAGTTTCCGACATCGTTAGATGCTGTATCAGATTACGAGGAGATGAATGACAGAGTGTATACAGTGGATGCTGTGCATGGAGCCAGTGATGACTATGCTACCACACCAAGGGAGCTACAGACGAGGAGATTCCGAATGAGTGAAGTGGTCGAGGAAGCAGAAATTTCTAAGCTTGAGATGCGTCTGCAGGAGCTTGAAGCTGATAGAGAGTATATGAGACAGGCATTGATTTCCATGGGTGCAGATAAGGCGCAGATGATGATATTGAAAGAAATTGCTCAGAAGATGTGCAAGGAAGGAACCATTGACAACAGAATCATAAAGCAATCATCTTTCTCCCAGAGGTTTCCTTTCATGTCGATCATGAAGGTAAAAATTTATTCACTAATGTTTTCTATAGTAATTTTTTCTTACATGTGTAGATCAAATTTAAATATGCGCTCACCTACGTGAATATATACTATATGTTGAATACAGAATAGAAAATTGGCATGGTAGTATTTACAGAGATTATATCATGCATAGGCCGAGTCAATTGTTTTTTCAGCATTTTACTGTACTGCGCATGTATGTTTCAGTATTTCTCATTTCGCGTATTTAATTTTCATAATACCAAAATTACGCAGCACATTCCCATTATACCCCTCCTTTCCCATTTCTCAATTTACAATGTCAAATTCAAATCTGAGAGCAAATGGTACATTAAAAAGCTTCAGAGTATATTAGTTTTGGTTTAATTCAGAGTTTTAAAACTGTTTGATGGACTTAGAGAATTCAAAAATTCAAAAATTTGATAATTTTCATACCAGACGAGTGAACCTATTAGTGATGTTAGTCCGTGAGTATCATTGTCTTAGGCTTTATAATGAGTTTGTGATAAATTTTATCAAGCCTTTGCAAATTTAAAAATTCAATGCTCTCAATTTACGCGGTCGAATTCAGATATGAGGGCATAAATACATTAAAGAGACTTTCAGGAGTACATTGATTTTGGTTTGAAGTGATTCAGAGTTTTGTAGGTTCATTGGCTTCCTCAATGTATTTATGCCATCAGACATGAATTCGACGGCATAAATTGAGAGCGATAATTTTTAAATGAAAAAGGAGAAGGGGTAAAATGGGAATGCGCTGTATGATTTTGATATTATGAAAATTAGATACTCAAAATGAGCTCGAAACCTGCATGTGCGGTTCAATAAAATGCCGTTGTTTTTTTAAAAGAAAAATAACATACATACAAACCTGAACTAATTGTTACATCATTTTTTTTTTCCTGTCTCCCCAGGATGTATTTTCATGTTTTGTATTCTGGAAGAAATCATCTCAAGCCAAGTAAGTTTCTACATTTCACTTGAATTTGGTGATCTTGTTTTTTTTGGAGAATCCTTATAGAACTGATGGCTAACCAAGGTGATTTGTCACTTTAATCCTAGTAGGTATACTTTTGGGATAACAGCAGGTGTTGGCTTACTCATGTTCTTGGGCAAGTCCTGTCACATGAGGCAAAGGAAGCTTCTCTAAACACAAGTGCAGCATCAATTCTCTGTTGATATCAGCAATTACGCTGAAGCATGAGTTGGACATGCAAATCTTCTTCCTTACTTTCCTTTCGTATGTTAATTTTTTATCTTCTGTATCTTGGTTAAAAAACACCAATTTTTTTCTTTGTTATTTTACTTGAAAAGTGACAAAGTTTAAAAAAATATATAATTTATTATTACATTATCAATGCCTTTTCTACTCAAGCACTCAAGCTTCTGCTTAAACTTAATTTGTAAACTTGTTGAGTCGATGATCAGCTTCCTGGATATTATTTTCTTGCAATTTACTAATCGATTTCATTATATTGTCTCCTTTGTTCTAGCTTCAATTATTTATGAACAATTTTGATGTTATTTTAGTGCATCTTTTAATTGATTCTGTTATGGTTGTTTCCTGTCTTCACGGGATAAGTTAATGATTAATACATTGAGGATTAAATTTTAATTAATAATCAAATTTTCGTTACACTAGTAATTATTTAGGCGCTTTTTAAGGTTTCATGGGCGGCATTTTCAATGGATTAGGTTCCTTCACGTTAGTTTCTTGATGGAGACATACGAAAGAAAAAATTATTGGTCAAATTATCATAATTTCTTAAATAATCTAAAAAATACAATATGTTGTTTTCTTTTATAATTTATATATATTTTTTACTTTTAGAATTTGTTAAAAAATAATAATAGATTATAGAATATAAAATTGAGCGAATATCATAAGGCGCTCCATTTTCTAGAATAATTAAAGAGAGCTCGTTTTTTTTTTATTTTTAATCACCAGTAACTCATATAATTATCATCTGATCCTCGGGACAAAATTAAATTAATTACTATATAATAGATTTATAAAATTGAATAAATATTGGTTCCTAATAAAATCGACAAAAATATTTATTTTATTTTTTTAATTTACTTTCTTTCAATCAATAATATAGAGGAGTTGTGAAGGGCCGTCAAAATAATGAATTTCACCTTTTACATAATATATAATTATCAACCGTCTCCACAAGTATCAAATTAGCTAGTAGGCGACAGATTTATTACAACGAGACATAGATCAATTTTTGACGAGCACATAATATTACAATATAAGCTAACATCGTGATTTACCTTCTTTCACATAATCTTGAGGGGGCCTGTGAGGGGTGCTTTGAATGAGTGTAATCATCTTTTATTACAATATATAATTATCCAACTGTCTTTTAGTACATTGTTTCCACATTATTATCTTTTACCATCCCATCTCATTCAACTCTGCTATAATATTATAATAGTTATGATTTCGTAGCTGTTACAGTTTCGTAACTGCTACGATAGTTATAGCAACTATAATTTATAACTACTAAAATGTGAATATTATTGAATAAGATAAATCTATATTATAACAGTTACTATTTTATATCTGCTATGTTGACGAGTGATTCATATCTAAGTGAAGGCTAATGCGAAAACGTCATGGATGGAAAGAAGGAGAGACACGACTATGCTCAGAAACGGTGGAAAAATCTGTTATGATTTTTTCGTAATAGAATTTTGTTTTCCGTAACAAAATTTTATTATTATTTTTAATATATTTTAACATGGTAAGATTTGGGTACTATTTATAAGGATTATTGTAAGCCTATTATATGAAAGTCATTAGATCTAAAGAGAATTCTAATAAAGTTTTGGTTCTTTTTGTGGAGTAGGTACACCAACGAATCACAATAACTCTTTTCTCTTCTTCTTCTTTCCTCTTCTTCGTGTTTGTTCTTTCTCGTGCATCTTTATCTCGTTGCTCCACGCGATCACTTTCTCTCTTCCTCTTCTTCTGCGTTGGGTTAGAGGTTGAGAGGTGTTGCTTCTATCTTACTGAACAATTAGTATCAGAGCGAGGTTTTGACGGATTTCTTTAATATGTCGAGGACGTCTTCTATGAAGTTTGATATGGTGAAGTTTGACAGAATCAGAAACTTCAGATTATGGTAGAGGAAGGTCAAGAACTTGTTGGTGCAACAAGTTATGGTGAAGGCACTAGGAAAAAGGAAAGTAAAAAAGCATGAAGAGATCGGATTGGAAGAACTTTAGGCGAAGACAATGACAACAATCATGCTTTATTTTACAAATGATGTGATGTATCATGTCATGGACGAGGAGTCACCGGTGGCAGTTTGATAAAAGTTGGAAAGCCGATACATTGACAAATAAGTTGTATCTCAAACAGAAGTTATTCGGGCTGAAGATGACAGAGGGAACCGATTTGAGCCAACACATCAATTTATTCAACCAGATCGTGAGTGATTTGAAGTGGATTGATGTGAAGATTGAGGATGAAGACAAGACGCTGATGTTATTGAATTCTCTACATTCGTCTCCTACATACGAGAATTTGGTTACTACTTTGATGTAGGGTAAGAAAACTCTTAAATTGGAGGAGATCACAAGTGCGTTGCAAGGTTTTCATCAAAGGAAAAAAATAAGCAATGAAGTTTCTCAGGGAAAAGAACTTGTGGTAAATAGCAATCAAGAGCGTGGTAGAAGCAAATCTCAACATAGACCGGATAACGACAACAAGACTCATTATAAGTTAAAAAGGAAGAAGGTGATCACGTGCTACAAGTGTGGAGAAAAATGTCATATGAAGAGAGATTATTCAGAGATGAAGAAATATATTGTAGAGAACAAATGCAGTCCGTCGAAATTTGCAAATATTGTTGAAGAGGAAAATTTAGAGAGCAGTGACGGAGATATGCTATCGGTCATGTCCAATTCGGAGCAACTGACAGATGCATGAATCTTAGACTCTGTGTGTTTTTATCATATGACTCTAAACAATGAGTTGTTTAACACCTACAATGCAGTGGATTTTAGTTTAGTATTGATGGGGAACAATACTTCTTGCAGAGTTATCAGTATAGGAAATATCATAATCAAGATGTTTGATAGTGTGACCAAAGTCCTATGTGATGTCAGACATATACATATACCTGAGCTAAGGAAGAACTTGATTTCACTAGGTACACTGGATGATATTGGTTGTAATCACAAATAAGTGAGCAGGGTAATGAAGGTTAACAAGGGAGCTCTAACGGTAATGAAAGGACAAAAGTTGCAAGGAACATCTACAAGATGGTAGGGACTACAGTTGTAGGTGGAGTCATCTTAGTGGAATCTGAATAAGAGAGTACAGTCTTGTGACATATGCGGCTAAGACATATGAGTAAATGTGAGATGATAAAACTTCACAAGAAAAAGTTGTTGAAGGGCATCAAGATGTGTAACCTTAAATTCTGTAAATTTTATATTCTCAGGAAATAGAGCAAAGTGCAATTCAAGACGACAACTCATAAGATGGAAGGATTTCTGGACTATGTACAAACAGATCTTTGGGGACCGGCCAGTATAGCATCATGTGGAGAGTACATGTATTTTGTGAGTTTTATCGATGATTACTCATGAAAGGTCTAGATATACTTCATGCATCACAAATCTGAAATATTTTCGAAGTTTAACTGTGAAAAACTGAAGTGGAGAACCGTATCAGGAGGAAGATAAAATATCTTAGATCAGATAATGAGACTGAGTACATGGATTCAAATTTTCAAGATTTTTGTAAGCAACATGAGATTATGAGACATTTTTCATTTCACAGAACACCATAGCAGAACGGTGTAGCAGAAAGATTGAACAGGATAATCATTTAAAAGACAAGATGTCTTAGACTGAATGCAGGGTTAGCAAAGAGGTTTTAGGCGGAAGCAATTAATATGACATATTATCTTATTAATAGATCACCAAGTGCAGCACTAGCAAACAAAGTATCAAAGGAAGTATAGACAAGAAATCCAGTAGATTACTCTCATCTTTGAGTTTTTGGATGTCTAGCCAATATGCACATATTTAGTGAGGAAAAATCAAAGCTGGATGCGAAGTTGAAGAAGTGCATTTTTCTTATGTATCAAAAAGGAGTTAAAGACTTTAAGCTTTGAGATTATATGACAAACAAGATAGTGATAAGTAAAGATGTGGTGTTTGACGAGAATGTTATGTTACAAAGTACTTAGGAAAATGATAAGGAAAAATCATAAAGCAACAAGAAGAAAGATGTTGTGCAGGTGAAGCTAGACTCATGACTCTGATGATGATAACTCAGGGCACATGGAACAACGCACTACAACTGGAAACAGGACGAGACAGGTTATAAAGTCACCCACCATATACAGTTTTGAGAATTTGGTGTCTTATGCACTTATCACCAATAGTGAAGATCCTACATCTATTCAGGAGGTGGTTCACAGTTCTGAGAAGGACAAATGGATGAGTGCTATGATGGAGGAGATGAAATCGTTGTATAAGAATCAAACATGGGATCTAGTGAAACTTCATGAGGGAAAACGAGCTATAGGGTGTAAGTGAGTATTCAAGAAAAAAGACGCTTTATGGCTTACAGGGCTTATCAACATTCAGCAATGTGGAGTCAAGTTATTGTGTGATAGTCAAAGTGTTATCTATTTAGCGAAGAATCAGGTGTATCATGCGAGAACCAAACATATTAATGTGAGGTTTCACAAGATTAGAGAGCTGATTACTTTTGGAAAAATTCAACTTGAAAAGGTTTACACTGCAGATAATGCTGCAGACATGTTGACAAAGCCAATGACTGCAGAAAAGTTCAAGCATTGCTTGAGCTTGATCAATATCTTGAGATGCTAGAAGAAAAAAAACTCAAACCTAGAGATCCATGTGGAGTTTTGCTCAGATGCTCGTATTCTTCGAAAGGATGAATATTCGCTAAGATGGAGATTGTTAACGGGTGACTCATATCTGAGTGAAGGCCAATACGAAGACGTCACAGATGAAAAGAAGGGGAGACACGACTATGCCCAGAAATGACGAAAAAATCTGTTACGATTTTTTCATAATAGAATTCTATTTTCCATAACAGAATTATGTTATTTTTTTTGGGTTTGTTTTCACATAGTAAAATTTGAACACTATTTATAGAGATCATTATAAGTCTATTATATGGAAGTCATTTGATGTAAAGAGAATTCTAATAAAACTTCGATCATTTTTGTGGAGTAGGCACACCGTCGAACCATGGTAACTCTTTTCCTTTTTTTTTCTTCTTCTTTCCTCTCCTTTCTCTTCTTCGTGTTTGTTCTTTCTCGTGCATTTTTATCTCGTTATTTTGCGCAATCTCTTTCTCTCTTCTTCTTCTTTTGCGTTAGAGGTTGAGAGGTGTTGCCCCTATCTTGCATAACATGCTACAATATTATAATAACTATAGTTTTGTAGCTACTGCAATATAAATGTTGTTGAACAAAATAAATTTATATTTTAGCAACTACGGTTGTAGCTACTATAGTATAAATATTGTTGAACATATAAAATCTGTATTTAATATATGTGACAAAAATATTAAGGATAACTCTATCAGTTTACAAGGAGAGCTATGGGTGAGGCACCCTTTTAATTAAAAATAAAAAAAGAAACATCCTTGTAATAATTCAGAAAAAAATAAGATAGATGTCTTTTGATTTTTCCTCTATATATTTTTTATTAAAAAACCCCATGGGCCAAAATAAAAAGGTGACCATTATATTTTTTAAAAAATATTTAAAAGATGATTTTTTTAAGTGTGAGAAATGTTGATCTGTATTTTGATAAAACAGTAATTTTTATTAAGTTGGAGTATTTTTATTTAGTATTATTAAAATATTGGAATAAAAGTATTTTTAAATGAAAAATAAAATAGAATGTTTTTGATATTTTTTTTCAAATTAGGTGTATTTTTGACAATAGTGAAAATAAAGGGCGTAACTTAAAGGATATTCCTTTTAGCTTCGAATACGCAATCAGCATCGACCCAAACGTACTCGAGTCAGGGGATTACGATGATTCCGCATCTTCAGCCCCTTCTATTGGTTAGTAAAAACTGCGTAACAAATGTACGTGCAGTTTGTTACTAACATAATTAACCCATCCTTCCTCAGAAATAGCAAGAGGGAGCGAAACGAATGAGACGCCTTTCTTCTTCTCCGCGCTCACTCTAGGGTTTCTTCATCGCGATCCCAGGAATCGTCGGAGGTACGTGATCGATCGCTTCCCTGTTTGATTTTTTGTTGTAATCTTGCTCGGATCCTCGTTGGTTATAATCCGTCTTTGTTTTCACTCCAAGTTGCTAGTTTCTTGGCCTCATGGTGCGCCGATCTCCCGTTTGCCTTATTGTCCCCCATTATCCATCTCAGATATGGCGATGTGCGCTCCTGGCGATGACAGTCAGCTAGAACGATAGGATGCTTGTTTAAAAATTTCACTTTTGATGTTATTTTCCCCTAATTTTAGTGTTATTTCTCGGATATCCACATTCTTTGTTTGAATTTTGTGACTGAACTATCCATGATGAGCTATTTTCCTTGGGGTTTGAGATTTTCTTTCTTCTCGATCCCTGAGTGAACGAAGTATTGGCTTAGGTTTGCGATGGAGGAGGCTTCAGAGATGGAGAACCACTTGTCGTCGGCTTCGGCTTTTGTGGAAGGAGGCATCCAGGATGCCTGTGATGATGCTTGCAGCATATGCTTAGAAGCCTTTTGCAGTGATCCTTCCACTGTATATACATATTTTGCTCACAATATTTCTTTCACCCTATTGTTCGTTGACGCGTTATTTTGTCTAATACATTGTTCTTCTTCAGGTTACTGGTTGCAATCATGAGTTCCATCTACAATGCATTCTTGAATGGTATTGTCTTATTCCTCTTCTGTTGATGTTCTGTGCCTAATATCGAATCAATTACCTAACTGTGAAATTCGAAAGCAGATTCTTCCTCATAGAAAAAAGTTGTTGGTTGAAGGAAACCTACTTCGTTGCATTATTTGTTTGAATTACAGCCATGACTTGCAGTGTATATTTTCGTACTAGCTGAACAAGCTTATCCCTCTGTTTTGGTTTACTTAACTGCATATTGATTCCACATGATAGTTTCATGTACATACTCCAAACTTAATCTACTTTCGCAGTTTATATTTTTCCCAAATTCATTGTGATTAGGTGCCAGAGAAGCTCTCATTGCCCTATGTGTTGGCAGACTGTTAGTTTGAAAGATCCAGCCAGGTATATTAGTCATAATAAACTGATATGATTCACTGAGACTCATGGTACAAATGAAAGGTTCTGAAATCGCCTGTGGCAGCCAAGAACTACTAGAGGCTGTAGAGCATGAAAGGAACACCGGACATAACCACGCACGAATTACGACCATTTTTCATCATCCTGCTCTTGGTGATTCGGATTTGCAGCATGTGGGTGCTCCTGTAAAGTGATTTTGATCTTTCTCCAGTGATGTATATTGTAAGCAAAAAGATAATGGTTGTTTCCTCGTGTGCTTTGATCATTTCTTTCTGAACTTCTCATTGCAGCTGCCGGTTGTTGGAAGTGATACTGAACTTGAAGAGGGCATTTTTCAGCACTTAGCCGCTGCCGCCGCCATGGGAAGAGCACATCACATTGCCAGAAGGGAAGGACGAGTTAGATCAGGATCTCACAGCCGGTCACAATATTCAGTGTTATCTACTAATTCAAATGCCCCATCTGTGGACTATGCACCTGCTGTTTCTGCTTTAGGAAGGGAAAATGAATCAGTTAATGTGATAATGGATGCCGATCCATCACCTCCAACTCCTAGTCCAGGAGGTGGAGCTGCTGAAGCAGCCGAAGGTTTCCCAGCTCAGGCTACCCAGCTTCCTTTTTCACCATCTGGAACCAATAGCAATCCAACCGGGCGTAGTATTTCAAATCCCAGGTGTGCTTTAGCACTTTAGGCATGTAAATCGCTTTGCATAAGTTCTTCAATACATCATTAGATTGTTCTGCTCACTGCTCGATATGTAGGACACCTATCGGGCAATCTTCTCCTGTTAGTCAAGAAAGACCAGGGCCCTCCGAGTCGCAGCCCTTTTCAGAAAATTTGAAATCTCGCTGGAATGCTGTTTCAATGAGGTACTTGTAGATTATTATGTCCTCAATCTCCAGAATACACATGTTGATTATGCTTCTTTTCTAAAAAAAATTAGATACAAGGAATCTATAGTTAAGAATACTAGAGGATGGAGGGAGAGGTTACTTTCACGTAGCAGTTCCATGGCAGATATTGGTTCCGGAGTCAGAAGAGAAGTCCATGCTGGAATTGCCACCGTAACACGAATGATGGAGCGGTTGGACTCAAGAGAAGGACGAAGAACATCGAGTACTTCTGCTCCGCCAAGCGCCGAAGTAGACACGGTCATGGAACCAAGCAATGTGGATCTTATTGCCAATCGAGTTGGCACTCAAGGGAACGGTAGCAGTTCATCAACTCATTGGGTAGCAACTTCAGGTCCCAAGTAATTTGCATTCCATTTTCTAACTCTCCAAGCTTGCTCAGGCTGAAAGGTACACATACATGTCGGTTCGGCTCGTCATTTGCATTTCTTATCGGTTTAGACAAAATAAATCCATGAATAACCACAAGGTCATTTGTGCCCCATTCTTTTCCTTGCTTAAAATGAAAAGCAAACATAGTGAACTTCCTTTCTATGTATGGATGGTAATAATGTATTATGGACAGGATTGTATCGAAACTCAACGTCTTTAATTCGACAATAGAATTTGCAATAAGCAGATTACAGAGAGCATGGAAAGCTTTGGCTGCAACCACCAGTGAAACTACAGGAACCGCTAGGGCAGTAAGTTATCCAAATTTTATTCAGTGGATGAGTGAGTGCATATGCAAATGATTTTCTTCATTCCATCCCACAGTCAATACTCTCAGAATCAAAAGAAGATAAAGCAATTGTAATTAGTAAAGGTACTATTAACTAATATCACTCGCACAAAAGTAAAATCAACAACATAATTTGAGTCTACAGGGCCAACTAGATCAATCAAAAATCAACGTTCAAAAGCTTAATAGTATTCATCTCAATCATACTCGAAGCAACAAGTAACATGTCATAAACTGAGTTTAAGTTAACACAACAAAATCTAGTAAAGAGATCATCTGAAGGAATGGTGTAAGAGGACATCCTTGCCTGCTTACAATTGGTTTGTCTTACAGCAGAGTTTAGCAGATTTGTCTAAAACACATTCTGGTCATCTATCCGATTTCACTCCTTGGATAACTTCGATTATTTTTGGAGCTTTCTCTCGATACTTGGTCACAAATTGCATCATGAACTTCTCGTTCGAAACCATGAAATGATTTCCTTTGAAGCCAGGCTTGATCAATCCTTTGTGCATGAGAATGTGCAGGACGGCATACCTGGGCATCAACCTCTTCTCCAGGCTCATCGACAGAAAAATTGGGATTTTCACTATGTGCTCTGGCGTCCATGCCAGCTTTTCTTCCGCAAACTTCACAATCTTCGTTGTCTTCTCAGTTGGTATCCGCGCAATGTGAGGTTGCTTTGCGAAGGCCTCCAAGACATGATCCTGCGACCATCCCAATCCCCTCAAGTTCTCCACTCTC
>JBBUKS010000113.1:456947-475786 GCA_038050645.1 Hedychium gardnerianum | reverse complement strand
GCACGGATCCGGTGGCAAAGGATCTAGGGCTTTCCGCTGCGCATTTGCGTGTTTAGCGCCCTAGAATTCCTTACACTCACATGGTGGAATTCATTCCAGCATTCCTGTATTTATTGATACACAGTGGTGGACTGGACTTCCTCTAGATTTCCTCAAAACATATACGCAAAGGAAATGCTCAATCAAGCAATTGACAAAGAACTAACAGTGGAAATTGGCATTAAATCGAACAAAATAATCTTGGATGAACTAGTCTGATGAACCGTTTGTAAGGTTGAACAGTAAATTCGCAGGTAGAAAAATAAAACCTATCGTTGATCTACCAAATCAAAACGAATACAAGAAAAGAGGAAAAACGACAAGGGAGCAAATCACACTGATACCCTGCACCCGCAGAAGAAGTAGACAAACATAACTTAATAGGATGAAAACAACGACTTCGATATCAACATACCGCGAAGATCTTGCTACCCACGCTTCCGTGCCAGAGAAGATCCTTGGCGGCCGCGAGCGACTTCTCGAGCTCCGCCAGGGCCCGCGCCGCCGACTCCGGGATCGGATCTCTCCCGTCGGCGAGCTCATGGAACATGGGCTCCAGGAGCCTCATCCGCCGCGCCAGGCTGCACAGCGGCTTCCTGTAAGCGTTCCGGAAGTCGGAGATGGCGGCGATCTCCTCCACCGCCACCGCCAATCGCCGCACGACTGCCTTCCCCTCCGACTGCGCCTCCGACGCCCTCTCGATATCCGCCTTCATCGCCGGTCAACGACGCGGTCGTCTATCCGCTCGCTTTCGCCCTGTACCACCAAGCCGGGGTTTTTGCAAGGGCCACTAGAGATGCGAATAGTTTATGGACGGCGTGTGGGCCGGGGTGTGGAAAAACAAATAATAAAAATTTAAGGGGTTGCAGTGGGACCGTAACTAAAATCTTCAAGACTTTTTAGAGTGATGCGGAAAATTGACGACCAGTCAACGTCCGTGTTGCGCGGAGTCTTAATTACTGATATACATATATTTCAAATATACTGTTATATTTTGTTGAATTTATATAAAAATTTAATTTTGGAAAAGATAATTTTTTTTTGGTTTATTGTCGGTAGGCTACCATTGTTCAGAAAGTACCCTTGTAGCCATGTGAAATACCCTAAATATCCTTCTTCGATTTGCCGACCAAAGCTCGCTCGTTGCACCGCCGGCGGCAGCCTCTGGTTCGTTGATGACAGCCACTCCGGGATTCCTCCATCTGCTTCCTCTAATTTCCGCCAACGCCGGTGATCTCGCGGAGCTCGTTTGAGACGAGCGAGGTGGCTCTTTCGAACCACCGGAAAACCAGTTCGAGAAAGAGGTATGGGGGCAGGTATAGCTCTACATTCGAGAAGAAGCAGAAGCCGGCGAGACGACGGCGTTCGGCGAGGCGGGCACGACCTCCCTTTGCCGGGCCTGCAACACGTCAGTCAATGGCACCGACTTCCTGGTCGCCCGCCGCCACCTTCGCGGCGCCTCCTGCGCGAACTGCGACGCGCCCAGCGGCGCCTCCTGCGTCTCCGCGTGTGACTATTTCTTCCCTTTCAATTTCCTCTAAATAAACAAGAAATAGGTGGAAAACAAGGTGAAATAATTCCTCAATTTTCACATTTCCTCCAAATAAGTCAGGAATAAATAAGAAAATCGAAATCAACTTCCATGTCAGATAATATATACATAATTTTTACCAAAATTTGACCGACAAATCTTTCGCATGTGACTAAGTCAATCATACCATTAGGGCCCAAATAAACACAATCAGATAATAGACGAATATAAAATAATCAATCTTAATATTTTTTAATTCCACGTTTCATTTAAAAAAAAAATTTATAAATATATCCTAATTAAAAAAAATCATGAATATCTAAATAATAATTTAAACGTCTCTGACAAGATATACTCGTAAGATTATTTAACTTATTGATTGATAAGGAGAACTACGCAGAAAATAGTTTGGATCCAACTACGACAAACTGGTGGAAATACAAGATCAGTTCTCGAACCATATGGGAAAATACGAGTCAAAAAAAAAAAAAAAACTCGTGCAAAGCACTAAAATAGACCCTGACGTTTTAAGATTGAGATTCAACCTACGAGTCCTGCAGAGTCTCATTTCTTCTTATCGCTCACTCCGGCAGACCTGAAATAAGGAAACATGGTGTTAGAAATTGAATATCGAGGGCGTATCGTATTGCATATTCATTTGAAATTCTAGCTACACAATGTTAGCACGTATAAACAGCAGAAAACTAAGGAATATTCATTAGTTTACAAGTTAAAAATGTGCTGAAAAACAATAAAATCTACTTTTTATTCACAGAAAGAGAGAAGAGAATAACCGTAGAGGTGAGATTTTGTGTTATTTTCTCCATCAGTTTGAAATACAACTAGAAAGGATTGATACAGCAATTGTGCTCTGTGTAGATTTCCATCAAATCACGTTAATTTCTCCTGTTATTTACAAAATATTGAGGATCTACTTTACGAGGATTGATTCTACAGTATTTTGTGTAGTATTGATACAATATACGGTGCCATGGTGCTAGTGAATCATTCAACCTCAATAGGCAGTATCAAACACACTGTGAGTTTATTGATGTTTAGCACTGGCAGTGTTTAGCTAGCCAAGATTAAATGTTCCATCACAAATTTAATAAATGATAATTCCACCACAGGGAATCGCAGCACCATAAAAAACAATGAGATTAGAATTTTTTTAAAGATAAAACAGTTAATTAAGCATGTAAAACAATGATGGTTAAGACTCATTTTCAATGCGCGTAGAATGGAATACTTAAAACTTAAAAAAAAAACAAATCAATTTGAGGAACTTGTTAGACATTGATGGAGATAATGCATTTATATTTACCTAGCAAATAGTTAATTCATACCATTAAAGAGAAAAGTAATTAAAAGCAACAAATCACAAACCTCATCTTTCGGAGAACATTAGCCATCTCCTCTCGCTTCTTTTTGGCCCTTTTGTGTGTTCCCAGCTTTCTTTTTGCAACTTTAAGTGCTCGCTTGTCCTTACCTACTTTCAAAAGCTCAGTGATCCTCTTCTCATATGGAGCAAAGCCAGCAACTTCCCTGATCAAGCTCCGAACAAAATGCACCCTCTTGCTCGTTTTCTGAGATATATTTGTTCAATAGTCAAAACCTAAAGTATCCAACTTAAAACTTACAGAAAGAAAAAAAAGTTCCGTGCTTACGAATTTGCAAGATCAAAATTTCAGACATGAAATTGTAATTGGCTTTTAAGTGGAACAAATAGTGAAATTACATTGTAAAACACAAGTATCATAAAAGATAGAAACGCACAAAAGAACCACAGGCACACAATGACAGCAGCTAGAATTAAGCGCTCATCGCCTTTCATAATATGAATGGAAAGCAAGGGCACCACATCGAAAATAGTATCTACAAAGATTAACAGGAAAAAAAGCTACTTACTATGTTAAATGTGCAGAGAAATGGTCAATAACAACAAAAAGCTACAAACAGTAACAAATAAGCATAAAATGTTTTAGAGATATGATAATCTCTCACATCTCTAAAGAATTATCAAGTATAACTACTCATTGATAGGGTTGTTACAATGGCAAGAAGTTTGGAAATAAATAAACGCAAAGAAATTCTCTGACACGAGTTTATACCCCTTTTCTGCTCGAAGGCCGAGGAGGCAACTCCCTTCTGGTCACGATGTGCCCCTTGTTGAGCCCTACGAAAAGCCCCGTCTTCAGCTGAGGAGGGGCCATCTCTAGAACCAGATCGACGACCCTCACTCTCGGGTTCCTATCAATCACAAACAAACAAAAAAACAAAGATCAATCAATCGGTGGTTGACAAGAAACTTAGCCACAGATCACGAGACGAGGAATAGAGAATAGCAATGATGCGATCAGCTCTTGCCTCGGAGAAGAATAAGATCAGAAGCCCCGACGGCCGACGCAGACCGTAACCCTAGCGGCGGGCAGGAACTGCAAATAACTCTTAAATAACACTGTTTTCAGGTGAAAGGACAGGAACAGGGCCACACAAAAACTTAATTACGAGATTGTCCTGAATCAGAAATGTTGGATAGAACGATGCTGTTGATGGACGTCCCTGATTGCATCTCGGGGTTGACATATCTGAATAATAAAATAAATAAATAAATAAAATAAAAAAGAAACTCTTTAATTTCATAATTATTACAAGAATTTGATAATAAAATTTAAGATATTTGAATATTCTTTTCAATCTTTTATCTTAATTAAATTAAGAATAATTATTTCATAAAATTAGATATTTAAATGTAAGAATAATTATTTAAAGAGAATTGGCTTACTTTTCATTGGGTGTTTTTTTAAAAAAAATGTATATATATTATTAAATTTAGATTTAATTTCATGTTTTTTTATTATTAATTATTAGGATAAATCGATAATAACCCGGGGCACATAAAATGGCGGGAAATTTGGCTTATTTCACACGCTTCGTGAACCACGCCAGGGTACTGTGGCAGGGGAGCCGAAGCGACCAGTAAAAGGGCAGGGCAAAAGGGAGAGAGAGGAAGCCGAGGAGGGAGAAGCGATGGCGCCGAAGAGGAAGACGAGAGCCGCGGCTCTGACGTTGGGTCTATCGCCGCGGATGACGAGGAGCGCCACCGCCGGGAAGCGGGCGGATCCTCCTCCCGCGAAGAAGTCCAAGCAATCGTCCAACGGGGAGGCGAAGAGGGCGAGAGGTGGCAAGAGAAAGGTCGAGGACGTGACGGTGATTGTGGTTTCCGATGCTGAAGAGGCGCCGGCTTCCCCGGCGTCAGAGGATGAAGCCGCCGCTGTATCCTCGAAGACCATCATCGTCGAGGCCTGGTGAGTGATTCTCCTTACCATTGCAAAGAAGATGATTTCCGGTAAGGGGGAAAATGGAAAATGGTGGTTTCTTTCTGTTGTTTGAACCTGGATTTTCTTCGAGAAAGGGAAAGTAAAAGGACGAGAACATCGAACTAACAATTAGGGTTTTTGTGTACTTCTAGGAAAACCTAAAAACTGAAGAAAAGTTAAATGGGAGATTATACGTGCTTTGTTTCAAAAGACCGAGAAAAACACAGATTTTTTATTCGAATGATGAAAAACCTAAGGATTCGAGCAAATCACTATTGGTTGGAGAGAAATGAAGGAGAAACGGTCTACAGTGAATGTGCGTCTATGGCTGGTTGACTTAAATTATCACCCTAGATATTGTCATGAGCCATTAGGCTAAAAAGAAGTTTTTTTTGTAAGATTGTGATACGAGTTATCAGATTGTATGATTGAATGTGTTAGATAGTAGAGGTGTTAGATGGGTTAGGTCGCCTTGAGCCTCGCTTGGCACGAGTTAGGTTAGGATCCTAGCTTGGTCGGGCAAGGTCTACATCAGGAACCTACCTTTCTTGTGTTGGCTTGGGCATAACCCGGTTGCTCGGTTGTGTTGACTTGCACATGGTTCGTTGAAATATAGTCCATTTTGGCTTTGACCATTGATCCATTGATATCCCTATTGGATTGTTAGGAAAAGCATGTACAAAATGTAGCAAAAGGTTAGGGCATTGTGATGAAGGTTTGAAGTTAACAGAGACAAGAATGAATGGGAAGAATTTGACTATTTATAAGGAAATAAATGTAATCCCAATCGATGAGAATCGAAGACATCTATACTAAAATGAACTGTCTAAATGGATGCAATTGAGCAATTTTAAATTTATAATTCTCAAAGAATGTACTTTATATTTCTTGATTTCTCAACAATGCACTTTCCTCTTACTTTGCTAGTCTTAGGTTTTTATGCATGTTTCCTTTTTTCTGTGTTATTATTTTCATTTGCTATGGAAGATAATTTGTGTTATGATACAAGGTTTTAAAAAGTGTATGTGGGCAACCCACTGCATAAGCATATGCGGCATACGGGCATATTTGTGAGTATTAGAAAATATATACTTGTAAAAAGATTTAACACATACATTGAAGTACATTTACGAATACATCAAAGATAATATTGTTCAATCATACAACACAAAATACATGAAATTAATAATCATTACATATGCACACAAACAAGCACTTATAGCATATCACATTAATAGCACTTGGATGGTGCAAAAGACCAATCAAGGGACACACTCTGGTAGTGACATTAGCAGCTTGATATATCACATTAAAAGAACTTGGATGGTACAAAAGACCAATCAAGGGACACACTGGTAGTGACATTAGCAGCTTGATTTCAACTAACATTAATACTTTGTTGTGATGTCTACTTTTTTCATCACTCACTCTAGCAAGCAATGCAATTCTTTCAAGACGAGGGCCATACAAGTGAAGGAAGGACTGGAAAATGTTGTCCCTGGAATCGTTGTATCAATCAACCCTGATAAAGTAAGTTAGTCTGCTTCAAAGCTTTGCAGCTTTGCATATCTAATGGTTTATGTTTGAAAACAATATCGATTTCATTGTGTCAGTTAAAATCTATGTTCTTTCTTAACTATGCCATGTGAGACTATGAGAGTAAGAGTACTATAATGCTTCTATCTTGTGGTAGCAGATATGCTATTCAAGACTCTATGTCCCACAGGCTTGTACAGATCTGGTTCCATTACCATATTAATACCAATTCAGTGGAAAAGGATGCTCCTTTTAGTTATTCAACAATTAATTTGTATTGTCTTTATGCTTTCGAATGCGAATTAATTCGAACATGCTCAAATTTTTAATAGCATGATATTCAATAATGCTATAGTGCTTGAGTTAGAATCTCACTTGAAGCATCACTACGATGGCTAATTAAAATGGCACTGGATTACCATCTTGTATACTCACGATATACTCTCTTGGTTGCTAGTTTTTTTACTGTTATTCCTTCTTGTGTACCACCAATTCATTGAAACTTCTCTGACTAAATTTCTTCTGGCACCTTTCTAGTTTTGCATTTAGACATTTAAATAGTTTCTTGATGAGTTTTGACTGTGTGTGCCACCTATAAGATGGGCGAAGAGTTATTCCACATTTGCTTTACATTTTCCAATTTCCATGTTATCCTAAACCATTTACCCATTTCTTTCATATTTAACATGCTTTGAATCGAAAAGAGAAGGACATTATTTGTTATGAGCATTTTCCGGTTAAAAATGTTGGAAGGTTGTGTTAGTTCTCCACGGAAAGCGTCCAAATCTTATGAGCATGAACATTATTTGTACCTGAGTGATAAGATCTGTAGTGAATTTATTTAGTCGATGCTAATATGAATTGATAATGAACAAACTAGTGATCCTTTATTCTTTTTAATGCAACACAGTGAAATTTTCTAACATAGGTCTTCCTGGTTCATATTTTAGTATGATGTTTAGTCTCATCTATTTTGTAACTTTTCGTTGTTAAGAACTACATTGTTCGAATGGTTAGCCGTGTTCTTCACCCCACAAAATCAGTTCTGTTTTAGCTAATTGGCATCTTGATTCAATATTCACAGCCACGGCGTGGATGCTTTGAGATTCGTGAGGAAGGCGGTCAAACTTTTGTATCTTTACTGGTATTCTTATACATCACTGCTGCACATATCCCATCTATAGCTCTAAAATGCTTCTACATTGAAAGGAAGAAACCTTGAGCAAATCGCACGCCATCTCATATTGATTTAATTGTGGTGTACAATTTGTTGAAAGTAAACTGGCATTTCTCATCCTAAGATGTTTCTTTGCAGGATATGCGGCGACCCTTTACACCAATGAAGAAGCTTGACATGGAAGATGTAATCAAGGACATTGTCGTGAAGGTCTCTTGATTGGGAACGACTACATGATCCTTGCACTCTATTTTGTTGGCTGCAAATTGTAATACCTTTAAATTTGCGTATAGATTGGCCGGTGATGCGATAGTTTAACTTTAATAGGCTTAGATGGTGCTCTATTGGATCATTTTGTTTTGCCTTAGTGCTTTTCAGCCTGATCCAAACTTGCTCTAGTGAAACTTTTTTGTTTTCTTGTGCTGGTACCGTTTGATTCTTCTCTCTCTTGTTTTTTTATTATTCTAAGGATGAAAATTATTCTTGATAATTTTGATTATCCATCCAAGGTTATCAACAAAAATTCTATTTGGTTTAAGTAATCGATGATTTCTGAGTAATGATTCATGCTCGATATATCAACAAAAGGGGCATGTAATTCGAAATCAAAAAATTTTAGAAAAGTAAGATTTTTGTTGATTCTAGAGTTAATAAATTTTTTATATTTTATTCTACATAATTTTAGTTATGTGATTACCTGGTAATCATATAATTAAAATTTTATATGATAACTTGAATTAAATACTCCTAATAGTTTTCGTAAAAGAAAAGTTTTGACTGAATAATAAAATTGTTACATTATGGATTTAAATTTCAAAAATAATTTCTTACAAAGCAACGTAAGATTATATATGATAGATTTTTTTTTGAGATCTTGTTGCATTGACAGAAGCTTTAAGCATCAAGCCGTCCTTTTATTGGTCTAATAGTTTTCTTAGCTAACTAGAAATGTAGTACAAATCACGGAAGTTGAAAATGGCATCCTGTTTGAGATGTAACGTTGCAAGTCATCAAAATACAGGGTGGAAATGGCAAAATGGAAGACAAAATTGTATTGTAAAAGTCCATATGCTGCAATTCTAAAATCAAAGCAAGACCATTCGTGTGACCCGAACACGATGGATATGCTCCACCTTTAACATGAACTTCAAGTGTAGATTTTCCAGATGCCCAGGCCATAACCAAGTCGAATTAACATGAGCTCGAAAAGCATGTGAAGAATGCTCACAAAACGAAGTTTTGATCCCGGGATTTCAGACCAGTTAACAGAGACCTCAATTATTGGAATGCCGATGTGTTTGCAGAGATAGACGAGCTCTACATCGAAGCACCACCTGAAAAACAAATGGCAAATGTTAATGCTTCTGTCAAAGGAAAAAAAGGGAGCTCCATCTAGTATTCAAAAAACAACACTGGTTTCCTTTTGCCCCCTTCCGCTTGAAGAATAAAAATCTCTTTCATCCACAGTCTGTGTTAAAACTCTCTACTTCATCCAAACCAAGCCTAACTTCCCCAGTTGAGGTCTGAGCCAGATCAAGAGATTTACAAACTTCTGTATCCATTATAATTCACCCATAACATTAGGCTAACCATCAATGAAATATTGCTGGTCTAGATTATTAATAGAATCTGTTCGTGAACACTCAACTTTATGAATATAAGGTCATATGCCCTATAATTGCAGAAGAAGACAGCCAGTTGAGAAGATTTCCTTTGATGAATAAAGTACCTTTTTAATCTCATATTTGTGAACAGTCTCCTACCAGCAGCTCTTGTAAACATTTTAAAGCCACACTGTAATCCACAAGCAGTTTTGTAAAAATTTATGCCTCAATTTAAGCTGTAAGCTATTGTGACAAGCACAATGAGTAATGACGTTTATAAGAAGAAGACTACCTGTGTATCGCGAATTCCAGGACCAGCGGCTAATAGAACGACTAGATGAAAACCCTTCATGAGAAAATTTCTGTACCATTTCCTCTATAATAAATAAAGCAAGAGTCAGCTTAGAAAAGAAAGATAAAGCTCAGAGTAAGTTAATGAAAAATAAAGGAAAGTAACTGTAGCAAGAGCCTGCTTCTCCAGATGAGCACGAGAACCAAAGGCAGCCACTTCAATTTCAGATAATCTCAAACTCTGATTGCTAGGGTTCTGTTCTTTCACTTTATCAGTCAAAGCATGAATCTGAATTACAAGTTAGATTATCATAGTTTTCTGAAGCTCATTAGAGGCAAGAATAAGATACAGAATATTGTATGCACTGAAATCAATGCTTTGACAAACCTGAGATTCCAGTTTTTCGAGGTCATTTATTTTAGTTGCTCCATCGGAATCAAGCATTAAGAGTAGTTCACCACGTGAATGAAGCATTCCCTGTTAACAATGCTTCACGCAATTGCGAAACACCAATTAATCAGTTTCATAAATGGTAGACCAATTGGATTAGCAATCAGAAGACATCAATCTCTTGAAATGAACTGAAAGCATAGAGTGCACTTTGGGAAGAATATCATATAAATCTAGTTAGACATATCAACTTTTATTGAGATAATAATAGAAAAAAAAACATACGAATAACTCACTTTCCTAATAGCTTCTCCTTTTCCATGGTTCTTTCCAAGTAGTATGACCCTTACATTTTCAATCTTATATTTTCGGACAAAACTAAAAGCTACTTTTGATGTTCGGTCAGTACTCCCATCATCAACAATTAATACCTGTGTAGAAGCACATGAAGCAATAAATATTGAGGAATATCATGATCCTTTTCCAGAAAATATAGTCTGAGTTTACTTGGAAGGATAACTTGAAGCGAGAAGGTGAGGGAGAGGAAAGCAAAAAGTAAATATACACGAATTGATCCATGATCCATGATCCATGTGGGATTTTGTGATCATTTCCTTCTCCCTTTCCCTCCCCATCTTATCTTTCCACTAAAGGGAAATAATAGAAAGCAACAAGAAACTAAAACCCAAGTTAGAAATCAGCATGGAATAAAATTTAGCATAATTATATGCTGGTTGTGCTATGCTTTGTGCCTTACTGTTAAGAAGCTTAGCATCCTAGCTAGGGCTGCTTTAGCAACCTCTACAAGGACATCTATTGTTGCTAATCACTTTCAATAAAGTGTGTTCTCAGTTGCTATGATGCAAAGGCACTAGCATGCTTCTTTATTTTTATTTTTTTTTACACTAGAGATGCAAAACCACTTAATAAAAGTTAAAAGGTATCTGGTGCGGATACACACGAGCCATAAAAAGCACTGACATAAACTAACAGTTTGATGCCTTGAGAGAGCAATATTCAAGGTTCTAATGTTATTACTATTCTCTCCAAACTCTTTTTCAACTCACTGGATAAATTTTTGATGATGTTGTATTTTTTGGGAATGGATATCTGTATCAAAGCTGTTTTCCACATAGATAAGAAATTGTTTGAAAATATTCCACAACTCTAAGTTTGATATTGCAAACATGGATACCAATGAATCACTTTAGTTTAAATTGAATTACTGATGTGGGTGGGTAACAGTACTCTCATGCAAGAAAACGTTGTAACTTTTATAATTTTTTTTTTTTGAAGAGATCACAACAAATATCTATCTAAATTTTACTCATCTAGAAGATGAGATCTCATTTAGCGTATTGTGTTCTTCAGATCACAGAGTGTCATATTGAAAAATATAAATAAATTAAACAATATAATCAGATCATATATCAGGGCATTAGTTTATACCTATTGACTGAGAAAACTATACAAAACAATGCAAATTCCTGGCAGTAGTTTGTAAACTTGGTGAAATAACAAATATAAACACATAGCTATGAGATTGATCAATTACTTCATATGATTATATTTTCTGAATCTTTCACATATGCAGATTGCTGAGTATAGCATACATGAAAATTACAGAATTTTAGCAACTTTGATAAAGTACTTTGCACAACACCAGAAAGTTTTTACCCTAATCTTGCTGAATATAAAGCATAACTTCATGGCACTGTCAAGAAGGCAATATTTTACTTTCAGTAAATAATAGGAATAGTAACAGTTAGCTTCTTTTGTGCTAGATGAATCCAAGCTCCTTTTTTATCCTAGATGAATCCTTTGCTTGTCATTCTAATATAAACAAGATAATTATGCTTAGAAATTTAGCTGCAACAACAACTATGGCTCTAAAAATTCCAAATGCTCCAGTTAAAAAATGTAAATAGACAAGATTACAAGACCAGTAGTCTATTAGTACTGATTTGAGGTAGTCTATTAGTACTGAATTCAAAATCTTCATGGTATATTTAGATTTAGAGACACACACACCATGAGCATATGAATCTTCAATTTCAAACAAATAATTATCCACAGCACTTTTGCTTCTTGTTACATACCTCATAAGAAAAGGACTTGTCTGAAGATGCACGCTTTTGGAGATAGCTACAAGAAAATTTAAACAACAACATTATCAAGGATGGACAAGATACTGATCATTAGAGAATTATAAGTTGTATTTACATGATAAACCAATAAGGTAGTTTGCTGGCAATGTTGTTTTCTATTTCCCACATGCACATCCATCATCCAATCAAACTAATAGTACGTTTCATGATAATAAAACAGTAGTTACAGGGAAACATTATCCACTTACTTAATGGTTTCAACAAATGCCCCTGGAAGTCTATGCTCCTCATTAAAAGCAGGAGCAATTAGAGATATGTACTTCTCGGCTTGATCAAATATGGAGGGACAAGGGACCTGATATATGGAAACAATATTAAATTTCTGGAAAAATAAGATGAATGGTCAGTATGAATTAATCACTGTAAAAATCGTAGGTATTTTTGCACACATAGCAGAAATGATGGCCTTAGACAAAGCGATGTCATCCTTAAATTATCCTTTTCTAGCAAAGTTCTACCGTGCAGACTCAAGAAATTCAGACATGACATTAAGAGTAAGAAAATTAAAACAATGTAGTGAAAAATGCAATCAGCAAACAAGGTTGTTAGACGCTTTCAATGGAATGATGAGGTAATTACTCACATGGTAAATATAAGATTTGGAATTTGAATAATGCAATTGTATGGGTGTTGTCTTATATGATTGAGGTAGTAACTGCTATAAGACAGATGACAATGAAAATGGTCAAAAGAGTTCTCAATGTTAATAAGCCCACTCTGCTGTAATTCAATCAAACATAATAGTGGTATCCTATGTTCTCACTGCGGATTCAATGCCCCACTTAATTTCTTAGTCAGCTAAGCCTCAAAGAATGGATCACAAAGTTCATAAATAAATCACAAAATACATCACATAGAATGATATAATCATATGCCATTATCGAAAGAGCTCAACAAGAACAGTAACCCAAACTTTTGAGGAGAAAGGGAGGAATACAAATTACCCAAGCAACTTATAAGTGATGAATACGTGATTAAATCCCAAGATATAATGTTACATTACAGAGGTCATTGCCAACAAAGTTAACAGAGATATAATTTGCTGTGCACAAACTAGAGCTGAAGAATAACAAAAAATGAGAAATAAGCAGTTCAATTTAATCTCCATAGATAAGTTAAGTGAACTAACACATTCACAAAGTCCTGAAAAATCTTTATCTCCAATGATCTAACTTTCATAAATTACCCAAACATATCTATAGCCAAGGAGATAAAAAAAAATCCCAAAAGCTGAGGATAATACCTTCTTAAGGGAGTTAGGATCTTCGAAGAACACGTCCGAAGAAGAGGCTCTTTCGAGGCTTGAGAAAATGTGTTTAATCAGACAGAACAGCTGCAAACCAACAAACACGGAAAATAGTTCGAGGAAGAGGAGGATGCTTACGAGTGCTCGCAACTGATCCCTCTGACGTGTTCCAGCAAGAACGCCGCGAAACCGAGCGCCAAGACCAACACCTGCCATCACAACTACACCGTGACGGAGAAATTGAAAAGTAGAGGGACAATCGAGGATTAGAACACGAACCAGAGAGAAGATGAAAAGGGAGGCGGAGAGGAGATCTGGGAAGAAGAGAGAGGAGACCGATCCCATCGCCTTCGCCCGCCGTCTATGCGACGTCGTTGGTGGCAGCCACACTGGAACGAGATTTAGGGGGCAAAAATGGGCCGAAGCCCTCTGAGAACAAAAACAAGGCCCATCATATCACTTGACAGGCCGATGATTTACACCGGAGAATCAAGTGACAAGGACCTCTCACTGTTTTTTTAGAAGACTTAGTCTTAAAAAAAAAACTATGAGCACAAACTGAGTGGAAGATATACCTATAGTCGAGTCATGCAATCACATTCTAAATATTGTTATAGAGGCGGCTCTACATTAAAGATAGACAAAATTACTTGAAGAATCGATTGTGCTTATTTTTGTGGTCAAGTTATGGAGACATAGAAATTATTATTTTTCAGGTGTCTAATGGCGGAGCCATAAATTTTAGAGCCCTCAAGTTGATCGGAAAAAAAAACCTTTGAGCTACTTCCACTCTTTTCTACTCGGGCTATCTTTCTCCCTCTCACATATTTTTCCTTTCTCCCATTGTAAATCCGATAACTCCTCATCGTCGGTGTAGGGCCCTCGGACTAAAGATTGAGCAGGCTAAAACGTGGCTCCGCCCCTTGGGTGCCTCCCATTACAGATCTATAGCAGAGGATTAAAGATTAATTTCATATGTGTTAGGAGATGTCCACTTATCGATGGAAGATGAAAGTCTTCAGATGACATTATCGTGCCACCCTTCTAACCGTCGGCCACTGCTCCTTTCCCTCCGTTAGATGCCGCCACTCCTTTCTCTCTCATTTGGATGTTGTCTCTTCA
The DNA here is from genome assembly GCA_038050645.1 of Hedychium gardnerianum. Taxonomy (NCBI): domain Eukaryota; kingdom Viridiplantae; phylum Streptophyta; class Magnoliopsida; order Zingiberales; family Zingiberaceae; genus Hedychium; species Hedychium gardnerianum. The sequence continues at coordinate 461,361 of JBBUKS010000113.1, read as the reverse complement.
CGCGAGGGAGGACCGCCACCAACCACTCCTCTTCTTCCCCAGCAAACCCGCTGCGACCCTCCTCCAGCACAAATCCGACCTCCGATCCCCATTGCGACCCTCCTCCAGCGTGGATCCGGCCTCCGATCCTCGCTGCGACCCTCCTCTAGTGTAGATTCGGCCTCCGATCCTCGCTGCGACCCTCCTCCGGCACAGATCCGGCCTTCGATCCCCGTTGTGACCTGCTTCCAGCGCAAATTCGGTCGCTGTCGCCACCTCCGGCGCAGATCCAGCCGCTGCCGCCATCTCCGGCGCAAATCCGGATGCTACCGCCGCCTCCGGCGTAGATCCAGCAGCTACCTCCGCTGCTGGTTGCAGCTCCGAGTCACAGCCATCGATCACATTTCTGAGCCACAGTCATCGGTCGCTGCTTCGAGCCACAGCCACCGCGTTGTCGCGCTCTGCCTCCAGGAGACCTACAGTCCCTGGCCACTGATCGAGCCATCCGACCTTCGAGCCACTGTTATGTTTCATCATGCGAGTCGTCGTTGTGTTTCGGCCTATGAGCTGTTGTTGTGTTCCAGCCCTTGTCGCTCTGTCTTCAGCCACCCAGCTCTGTGCAATTCCCGGAGCCCCACGGTCACCAACCACAGATCCGACCTTCCGGCCCTTGCCGTGCCATCTTCGGCCCCTCAGCCCCTTCAGCTCCATGCCACCTCCGGCTCCTCTGGCTCCATGCCACCTCCGGTCTCTCGGCTCCGAACCACCTCTGGCCCGCTCTGGCGGGCCTGGTATGCTTTTACGTTGTCGTTACATACCTCATTACAGTACCGTTTATCTTCTTCATATGCTTCGTCGGAGCCTAACTTGAGCGTCGGAGTGGATACGCCTGGACCACCCCAGGCCTCCATTCTAACCCCCTCCGGCTCTCGTGATTGTCCTCTCAGGATTCTCGATCTCCCTCAACAGTGGTGACAATCTTTTTTGCACGACGACTTAGTCAACACCAGCTCCAGCTCACCGGTGGCTCGTCCATCCAAGATCTCAACCCAGGAACAAATTGACGCGTCTGTGGGAACATCAGGTTCCGAGTTAAGATTTTCATATCGATGACACCGGGATATTAAGACAGATTCATCGTCGCCACAGCGCAAAAGAAGGGACCGAGCTATTATCTTCAGGATGGTGGCAGAATCACCTCCAATCTATGCATCAGGTCTGAATTTATATAGTTCTATATTATTACTTGTCCCTACAACTTTGCTTGAAGGTACTTCAGTGATTCTCCATCGACAAAAGCGCCGAACTCCCTTCTGATTCGGGGTCGAGGATCTCTGTTAAAGCTCCGCTCTCTCCCTTGATATGGGATCGAGTATTTCCGCTAAAACGCTAAACTCCCTTCTAATCCTAGGTCGAGAATCTTTGTTAAAGTTTCACCCTCTCCCCTAATCCGGGATCGAATATCTTCACTAAAATGCCGAACTCCCCCCTGATACGGGGTTGAAGATCTCCAATAAAGCTCCCCCTCCCCCCTGATCTAGGGTCGAGTATCTCCGCTAAAGCACCGAACTCTCCCCTGATTTGGGGTCGAGGATCTCCGATAAAGCTCTTCCCTCCCCTCTGATCCGGGGTCGAGTATCTCCCCTAAAGCATCAAATTCTCCCCTGATCTGGGGTCGAGGATCTCCAATAAAGCTCCGCCCTCCCCCCCGATCCGGAGTCGAGTATCTCCATTAGTCTCGGACTAGCTTATTATCTTGTTTAGGGCTCAACCTCTTCCGTTCGAGGTCGAGCTATCTCCACCGGTCTCAGACCAGCTTATTGTCCTATTCAGGGCTCAACCTCCCCCGTTCGGAGTCGAGCTACCTCCACTGGTCTCGGATCAGCTTATTGTCCTATTCAGAGCTCAACCTCCCCTGTTCGGGGTTGGACTATCTTCACTGGTCTCGAACCAGTTTATTGTCCAATTCAGGGCTCAACTTCCCTCACTTTACCCATTTGGGGTCGAGCTATCTCTATTGGTCTCAGACCAACTTATTGTCTTATTCAGGGCTCAACCTCCCCCGTTCGAGGTCGAGCTATCTCCACTGATCTCGGACCAACTTATTGTCCTATTTAGGGCTTAACCTCCCCTGTTTGGGGTCGAGCTATCTCTACTAATCTCGGACTAACTTATTGTCCTGTTCAGGGCTCAACCTTCTCCGTTTGGGGTTGAGCTATCTCCACTGCAGTTGCCGGTCAGGCTCTCCGTATATTTCCTGTCAGGTATTCCGAATATCTCCAATCGGATCTCCATATATCTCTCTCGACTCAGACATAGTTGCGGATCAAGTACGATGTTATATGCTAGTAAGCCTCAGGGCTTCCTCTGTGCATGATGTCGACTCAGATATGCCTTACGACATGCTCGAAGACCCTAGCCCTGCGCCAGTGGTCAGCCTTACGATAGGCTCGGAGACCCTAGCCCTGAGCTAGTGGTTAGCCTTATGATATGCTCATAATCCTTAGCTCCGCGCTTGCGATTCGCCTTATGATAGGCTCAGAGTCCCTAGCCACGTGCTAGCGATTCGCCTTACGACAGACTTGATTCCTTTTTCTGACTCATCAGTCGGAAGACACAGCCTTACGACAGGCTCGAAGACCCTAGCCTCGTGCTAGTGGTTAACCTTACTATAAGCTCGGATCCCCTAGCTCTCGTACTAGCGATGCGCCTTACGACAGGCCCAGAAGACACTTCGCTCCACAATAGGCTTAGCGATTCTTTCACCCATCCTGCCACAACACAACACCACCTTCGCCACCTCCGCTATCCACAACCTCCGCCGCTCGCCTCCCTCACGCGCACCAGGAGCGCCTCACCAGCACCGCTGCACCAGTGCTAAGGTCGCCGCCCTTCTAATCACCGGCCGCTGCTCCTTTCCCTCCACTGGATACCGCCACTCCTTTCCCTCTCCTCTAGACATCATCTCTTCATGCGAGGGAAGACTGCCGTCGATCACTCCTCTTCTTCCCCAGCAGACTCGCTGCGACCCTCCTCCGGTGCATATATGGCCTCCAATCCCCACTGCGACCCTCCTCCGGCGTAGATCTGGCCTCCGATCCCCACCGTGACCCTCCTCTGGCATAGATCCGGCCTTCGATCCCTGCTGTAATCCTCCTCCGACGTAGATCCAACCTCAGATCCCCACTGTGACCCGCCTTCGGCGCAGATCCGGTCGTTGCCGCCACCTCCGTCATAGATCCAGCCGTTGCTGCGACCTTCAACGCAGATCCAGCCACTGTCGCTGTCACTACCTCTGGTGCAGATCTAGCAGCTAACTCTGTTGTCGGTCGTAGCTCCGAGCCATAGCCGCTGGTTGTAGCTCCGAGCCATAGTCGTCGATCACAGCTCCGAGCCATAGTCGTTGATCACAACTCCGAGCCACAACCGTCGCGTTGTCTCTCTCTGCCTCCAAGAGCCCTACGGTCCCTGTCCGCTGATCGAGCCATCCAACCTTTGAGCTATTGTTATGTTCCAGCCTGCGAACTGCTATTGTGTTTCGGCCTGTGAGTCGTTGTTGTGTTCCGACCCTTGCCGCGCCGTCTCCGGCCACCCGGCTCCGTGCTGTTCCCGGAGCCCCATGGTCTCCGACCACCGATCTGGCCTTCCGACCCTTGTCACACCATCTTCGGCCCCTCAGCCCCTTCGGCTCTATGCCGCCTCCAGCCCCTTCGTCTCTGTGCCGCCTCCGGTCCCTCTGGCTTCATGCTGCCTTTAGCCTCTCGACTCCGAACCGCCTCCGGCCCGATCTAGCGGGCCTGGTATGCTTTTACGTTGTCTTTACATACCTCATTACAGTATTGTTTATCTTCTTCATATGCTTCGTCGGAGCCTGACTTGAGCGTCAGAGTGGATACTCCCGGACCACCCCGGGCCTCCATGCTAATCCCCTCCGGCTCTCATGATTGTCCTCTCAGGATTCCCGACTCCCTCGTTGATGGTGACGATCTTCTTTGCACGACGACTTAGTCAACACTAGCTCCAACTCACCGGTGGCTTGTGTTATATTTACTTTATTATATTTACTTTATATCAGTGACAAATGAATAAGTATAATAATATCCTAGAGTAGTAGATTCTAGTCTACAACATATCAATTGGTTGAATTGATAGTGGGAGGCTATAGATATATATAGAACACTACTCTTAACTATTCCCAGTCGAGCATTAGTATGTAAGGGCAATATTAATGTGTCGAGACTAGCATGTAGGTCAACTGATGACTTAATTTCACATGTCATGGATATAATATATCAGGTTGACACATGGATATATATTAGAGAATATGTACTGAATTGATCCGCTATGAGAATGTTTCGTGGATCGTTATATGAGTGTCATAAACATTCTCATAGTGACTATTAGTATGAATAGTCCTTAGACCTGAAGTCACTAC
>JBBUKS010000113.1:432084-445821 GCA_038050645.1 Hedychium gardnerianum | reverse complement strand
TTTATAAATAGAAATATGATACAACGAGTCCATACAACAATCATCATATGATTGGCTCTAGGGCTCTCACTAACATTCTTCCTCAACCGAAACATGCCTGTTACAACCACGATCATGACCACGACGACCATCCATGGGATCTAGTGCTCTGATACCAACTGGCACAGGAGAGAAATCTCCGAGTGCGATGTTCAAAAAGAGGTTGCAGAGAAAGCGTAGGAAGAAGGAAATTCACGAACAAAGAGGAGTCGCCTCTAGGTTTAAAAGAAAATAAATTTTATTCAAATCAAAACCAAACTCAATATGTTTTTACAAGAGCACTAACCCTTATTTAAATAGCCTAAGAAATAAGAAAAAATCACAATAGAAAAAGAAAAAGTAAAAGAAAACTAATCCTAACAAAAAGATAAAATCTAAACTAATTTTAGGGAAAAATAATAATTCTAAAAAAAAGAGATAAAATCTAAACTAACTTTTAGAAAAGAAAACTAATCCTAAAAATTTAAAACAAATAAAAAAAGTTAAAAGATCAATTCTAGAGTTTTGGCGGCTATTAGAAAGTCAATTCCTTCTTGTCCAACCACGTCAGGAGTCTACAGATTGGTCATCTTCTTTGTTGGTAGTCTCGATCGTCCTTCAAGGCCCAAAAAAAAAATTAGTAGCCTCATTTTCTTCTTATCACAGTTTAAAAGGGAATATAATCGTATCGAAGAATATAAATTAATCATACGGCTTGATGCTCCTACATCATAATATGATTGTATGATATGGTAGTGTAGTGCTGAGTTGGATGCTAACTTACATTTAAATGTGTTAAAAATATTATTTTTAAATTTGTATATGTTATTTGAGATGTTTGAGGTTTTTATGGAGTCAATTGACTGCACTGCTTTATTTTGGACTTTTTTTTTTATAAAACTAATGTACCCGTATCATACAAGATTAGACTAAGCAAATATTTCCGATGAGAACCTAAGAAGAAGGATATCTCAAGAATCCATAATAAATTTAAAAAAAAAAAAAGAAAAATTTAAATCGATAAAATGGATGGAAAAAAACCTTGATCTAATGCTTAAAGAAAGCATGAACCTTGATATAGAAGATGTCACAACCTTAGGATTGAGATTGATAAGTACTTAAACGCCATGAGATGATGTTTTGATAAATTTTAATTCAATGAAGAATCAACAAATGAGAATTTTATCATATTTTAGATTGAAATATGCCATAAAATTCAAACTTATTAATTTGATTAATATTATCTCTTTTTTTAAGCATATATATATATTTAATTGTGGTGTATAATATGATGTCCACTATTCTCCTCTATTGACAATCATATTAATTGAAATGTCCCTTCAGCAATAATATTGATGTTGTTTGTTTATACAGTAATCATTATTACTCTACATGCATAACAATCTAGAATTTATTGTTTGGAAGATGTACTATGTTTTTACATAGAAATTAGAATTGTTCTATGCCTTTTTTTTTTCATGCACAAGGAAAAAGATATATTAGTATTCATCTAGCAAAATTCAAATATATATCAAGTGCATGTTCAACAACTTAGGATCTAGTGATATTCATCTAGTGCAATAATGGTACCTTCATGGAGGAAATCCTTATCATCTCTGATAAATTTCTTCTCCAATCTTTTAGGACTCTACACAGTATTTTGAGTGGCATCTTCACGGTCGGGATTAGCCCCGCGTTTCTTATTTTCTTTAGAAACTTGACCACTGTCATCGTCCTCCAGCCAGTCTTTCTTGAAAAGTAGGCATTATGCCTTCAGAATAATGTGATGATTAAATTTTTTAATAAATAATTAAGAAATTTAAAATTTGAATTTTAGTTACGATGTATTATAAATTTTTCCTTCAATGAAAAGCGGGTCTAAGAATGTTGGCCATTTGGATTTCCCTCCATTAGCGTTTTCCGATTTACTCTGGTGGCCGGTGGGAAACTTCCGTGGGACCGGACCGGTTACTCCAGATCCGACGTTATCCGTCCTAATTAATCATTTTTTTTTAAAAAAAAATAGACATTATTGTCAAATTATTTATTCTTCTTATGTTCTTTATATTTTGGTACTGAAAACATTAATGTGTTGATTGTTGATTGTTGCATGAGTGAAGAATGAAATGGCCAACCAACATAAGTTCCACTTTTCTTTCTTCTTTTCTTGGGTGGGTAAGTGTTTAAAATTCATTGATTTGTGAAGAAAAATAATACTCAGTGACTACATAATAATCTTTGAATCATAGATAGAGTAGACTGGAGCAAAAGAACAAAAATAGTTCATAAATAGTGTTTTTTACCACTCATCAAGGTAACCTCATACCAAGTTCTACTATTGGAAGGAATTAAAAGCTTCTCCAAGTATTGCCTCTGTCATGCTTAACCTAGCCCATATGGCTTCATTTTCATAATTGCAGTTTGCCTCAAATTATGATCCTTATTTTCATATTTTAACACCTTGATCTTTGAGTGTTCTTGTAGGTTCTAACGATTTGAGGTAAGATGCTGGTATAGTAGAACATAGGTCATATGGACCTTAGTGTGTCTAATTGGGTGCTTTTTGTAAAGACCACCTGAATCACCTACTTCAGCAATTAATCTGTCAGACTTTTTTGTCCAAGCCCTTGGCTATGGGCAATGTCAATTCTAATGACTGGATTTTAGGTTGCTCCTATATATATTAGCAAGGTTCTTATCTTATCTTGCTCCACAGTTTTGCAGTACTAGCTTAGCAACAATGCCTTTAGCTTCTGTGATTGATTTTCAAAGTTAGATCATTAGAATATAGATCTTTAATGTATTTAAATCCTAACAATCTAGTGTTCAAAGTAAAGATCAAGGTATAACTTTGAGACAAAGCATCTGCAACAGTATTTTCCATACCTCGTTCATACTTGATCACATAAGGAAATGATTCAATGAACTCCACCCATTTTGCATGATGTCTATTCAACTTACTTTGGCTTTTAAAATACTTCAACGATTCATGATCAATGTGAATGACAAACTCTTTGGGCCACAAGTAATGCTGCCAAGTCTCTAATGCCCTTGCCAATGCATACATCTCCTTATCATAAGTTGGATAGTTCAAAGCTACTTTGTTTAATTTCTCACTAAAATAAGTAAGGGGACGACCTTCTTCTATTAGCACAACTCCAATACCTCTTCTTGATGCATCACACTCAATTTCAAAAGTTTTAGCAAAGTTAGGTACTACAAGTAATGGTGTAGAACATCTTCTCCTTAAGTAAGTCGTCACTATCTCAACGAAACCCAACATTTTATTTAACAACTTCAGTCAAGGTTGCAGCTAAAGTACTAAAATTCTTAACAAACCTTCTAGAGAAACTTGTCAACCCATGAAAGCTACATACCTCAGTTATGATATTTGGCATTAGCCATTCACGAATAACCTTAACCTTCTCTTCATCAATTGTTATTCCCTTAGTAAACAATATAATCAAGAAACTCAATCTAACTAGTGCAAAAAGAATATTTTTGAATGGTTAGCATACAAATTTTCATTTCACAAAACAAATAGAACTTTTTGTAATGATTGAGATGCTCATCTAAATTTTTACTTACTATAAATCAAGATGTCATCAAAATATACTACAATAAAGTTCCCAATATAAGAAGTATGGTTCATTAATCTCATGAAAGTACTAGGTGCATTGACTAACCATTTGTACAAACTATACCTAGTCTTAAAAGCAGTTTTCCATTCATCTCCCTCACGCACTTTTGTGAGGCCAGGCTGGGTCACCCTCTAGGATTAGTCGGCGTAAGCTGAATATCTGATACCAACTAAAATATAATAAAAAATAAAAACAAAAATACTTGATACCAAATAATTATCTCCAATGTGCTTATGACACTCAAACATCACTAATTACTGAATAGTATATTGAACAATTTTTTCATTATCTATGGCAAAAGCTGAAATCGTCACCTTGATGGCCCCACACTTCCTAGAAGGGGGTAAATCACAGAGAGTTTCACTCAACAACAGTAGTGCATGTAAAGAGGGTTGGTGAGATAATCAGCGGGGTATTCCGCACCCGTTGAGAATTGACTCCCAACTTATTTATGGCAACACCCCTGCATAAATCACTTGTAACAACTCATGGGGGCAATTTTTCCATTATCAATGTAGCAGAAAGTGGTTGCAGAATTTGAACATTAGGAAGTTGGCATGCCCCATGTACTTGATAGACTATAAGTATGTAAATCACGTTTCCATTTGCAGCTTCCAAATCTAGAAGAGCTAAGAAAGATGCATATATCATATCACAATCTTCCCATGTAACTTTCAATTTTAAATTTGTTTGTTTGTATTTCACTCCAAGTGACATTGTTTGTACAAGTAACTGTTTGGTTAATTTTATGCACAACAGGAAGAAAAGAGAAAGAGAAGTTGTTCACTGGAACAAAACTACTAATGATCCAAAAGTACTCTCAAGTCTCCTTGATTTTTTTTTTTTGGGACGTCATGACCATCAGGTCCACCATGTACATTTCCGGCTTGCTTCTTCAAAATCTCTATTTCTAATTGACTACAATATTCTTTTAATGATGTTACTCGAGCACCAAATCAATTCTAGATTGCTAATTGATGGTATACTACCCAATTGAATATTATCAATGCATAAGAAATGTGTGATATGATGTGGTTATTATATATGTTTATGAAGCACATGAACCATTTAGTATAACTATCAATGCTTTGCTTGTGCATATAAAAAAAATGTTTAGTTTGAGGTTATAATATCCTATGGATAACCACTGTGTTATTTTGCCTGTAAATGCAAATTCATCGATTTAGTTTTTGTGATTCATTCAATTGTTTTTAAACTATCTCTTGTTATGCTTCAGTTTTTGTTACCGACCTCAAATTTATGATCCATATTATTTTATTTATTTTCTAGTATTTCCTAGTTTATATTTTACTAACAATTTCAAGTTAATGCAAAGAAATGTTAAAGGTAACGGAGGTATCTCTAAGTGATAAATTAGAAAGCTTCCGTGCAAAATAAGAGGTATGTATCATAAGTTCCTTGGCTTTGACTCCCATCATTACACCTTGAGGAATAAGCATTTTTCAGTTATCATATTTTCACAATAAACTATTATATGGTGGGATGCTATCTACAGGGTTGACCTCAAATAGTTGATATAGATAGATTATTGTTCTTATTATTGACATCTCTGATCAATTGCATGTTATTAAGCATTTACCCATCTCTGAGGCAAAAGATGAAACTGTCACCTTAACGATCCCTTCAAGGCAGCCCCACACTTCCTAGTAGGGGGTAAATCTTGAGGAGTTTTGTCCAACAATAGTAGCGCATGCAAGGGGGTGAGGCAACCACCGGATATTATGCACCCGTTGGGAATCGACCGAGGGTTTATTTGTGGAAAGACTCCTATATGAATCATCTATGTCAGCCCATGGGGCAGTTTTTACCCATCTCTGATCATTACAGCTCAAATAAAGATATCGTGGGATGATATCTATATGGTTAACCTCAAATAGTTGATATAGATAAATTATTATTCTTGTTGTTGACATCTCTGATCAATTGCATGTTATCAAGCCTTTATCCATTTTTAGGACAAAAGATGAAATCGTCATCTTGGTGACCCTCTGCGGCCTCATACTTTTTGAAAAAGGGTAAATCTCGGGCGGCTTCGTCCAACAATAGTAGCACATACAAAAGGGGGGTTGAGGCAACCGGCAAGGTATTCCACACCCGCTGAGAATCAACCCCAAGCTTATTTGTGGAAATACCCCTACAGAACCATCTGCGCCAACCCGTGGGGCATCCTTTATCCATCTCTGATCATTACAATCCAAATAAGGATAGAAATGGAGCCTAAATTGAGCCAACATATAAAACATATCCCCACTACATAGACATATGAGACTTAAGTGGCTAATTAAATCCATCTAAGATTTGAATTAGGTTGACTAAGCCGCATGACTTGCTCTTGGTCAAATATTCTTCAATTAGCCACTTAAATCCATCTAGTTTTGGCATTTACATCTTCAATTAGCACATTAAGTGCTTCCCTCATCTTTTTAGCCTTAGCCCTTGTAATTGGGCTGATGCATAATGGATCATCATTAATTCTAGAGTGGGTTGCTCCATTTCTTCCATAGCCTTAGCTTGATCCATATCCTTAGCTTGTTGGACAAATTGTTCTTTTTCTTTGACTCCATCATTCCCCCTCTCCTCAAAAGGATTCGTCCTTGAATCTTGATCACCTACATCAAAGGGAGAAAGATCAGACAAATTAAATGTAACACTCACATTATACTCACCTGGTAAATCAAGCTTGTAGGCATTATCATTGATTCGAACAATGACTTGAAATGGTCCATCTTCTTGTGGATGCAACATAACACAACGTTTCTCATACGAACACAAACCCAACCCCTAGGTTCAAAGATCACTATGAAAAACTCTTTGGGCGTAATATTGCCAAATCTCTATCATCTTCATCAAAGCATGCATCTTCTTATCATAAATTGGAAAGTTCAAAGCTGCTCATCTTCCTACTATGATAAGAAAAATGTTGGCTTTCTTGCATTAGCACAAGTCCAATATCTATTCCTAAAACATCATACTCAATTTCAAAAGTTTTAGCAAAATCAAGTAGTGTAATAATGGTACATAGTCTCTCAAACAAATTGAAAGCTAAATCTTGCTCACAAGCCCAATAAAAATCAACATTATTAAAACCTTCATTCAAGGGTGTAGATAGTGTACTAAAGTTCTTAACCAACCTTCTATAGAAACTAGCCAATCTATAAAAGATACATACCTCAATTATGATTTTTGGTCTTAGCCATTCACAAATAGTCTTAACCTTCTCTTCATCAACTGCTATTCCCTTGGCACTAACAATATAACCAAGAAACTCAATCTGACTAGTGCTAAAAGAACATTTTTGAAGGTTAGCATACAAATTTTTTAATTCGCAAAACAAGAACTTTTTGTAAATGATTGAGATGCTCATCTAAATTTTTGCTATAAATCTAGATGTCACCCAAAATATACTACAACAAAGTTCCTAATATAAGCACGCAAAGTATGGTTCATTAATCTCATGAAAGTACTAGGTGCATTAGTTAGCCCAAATGGCATGACTAACCATTCGTACAAACCATACCTAGTCTTAAAAGCAATTTTCCATTCATCTCTCTCACGCATGTGAATTTGAGGATAACCAAACTTCAAATCATTTTTAGAGAAAATGAAAGACCATGTAGTTCATATAATCTAGGAATAGGATGATGATACTTTACCGTAATCTTGTTGATAACTCTGCAATCAATGCACATTCTCTAGGTTCCATCCTTCTTAGGCACAAGCAAAACAAGAACTGCACAAGGACTCAAACTTTCTCGGACATGCCCTTTTCTCATCAACTCTTCAACTTGCTTTTAAAGCTCCTTTATCTCCGTGAGATTGCTCTTATAGGCCGACCGATTAGGAATTGTTGCTACTGGGATGAAATCAATTTGGTGCTCTATTCTCCTAAGTGGTGGCAATGGATTAGGAAAAGCATCATCAAATTTCTGCAAAAGAGATTTAACAACACTAGGCAAAGTGGGGTTAAGATTGTTAGTGTTGAAATAAGTCTTCTTGTACAAAAGTACAATCATCGGCGGTTGAGAATAAAAAAACTCTCTTAACCTCTCTTTCTTTTGCATAAAAGCTCTCTGTTTTACTCTCTTGCTCTTGATTTTTTTTTTCCTTTTTCATTCTTTTTTCCACTCCTCTCATTGATTTTTCTTTTCTCATACTCCTTTTCTTTTCCATTCTTTTTTCTTTTCTCATTTTCTTTTCTCTCACAATCATTTCTTTTTTCACTCTCATTTTTTATCCTCAATTGATCTTCATATAGTTTCTTAGGAGTTAATGGTACAAGAGTTACATGTTTAACACATGCATCATAAAAGAATACTTATTTTAGAACCCATCATGCATGACCTTTCTATCAAATTGCCATGGTCTACCTAAAACAAAATGACTTGCATGTATTGGCACTACATCACAAAGAACCTCATCATGATACCTACCAATAGAAAATGAAACCAATACTTGCTTATTGACTTTAACTTCCCCACAATCATTCAACCATTGTAGTTTATAAGGTCTAGGATGTTTAGTGGTAGGTAAACATAATTTCTCAAACAAGATAGTACTAGCTACATTAGTGCAACTTCACCCATCTATAATCATACTACATACCTTGTCTTTGATTTGTCAACGGGTATAAAATATATTATCTCATTGTTCTTCATTTTCTTCCTTCACTTGCACATTTAGAGCTTCCTAGTGAAAAAGGTTTCACCTTCAACAGGATACTCTTCTACATCACTTTTCATTAATGGTGGCAAAGTACTATTATCTTCAAACTCACTCTTAGTTTTAATATTACCATTTTCTTTCAAAATCATAATTCTTTTGTTTAAACATTGTGATACAATATGCCCCCTTCCCAAGCACTTAAAATATTTAATATCTCTATTTCTCAAAGATTGGATAGGTTCTTTACCTTTGACCAAAGTAGAACTTGCATCTTTATTCTTGGAAAACTCGGTATTACTCTTATATGCAACTTTATCATCTCTTTTGTTCCAGTTAGATTTCCAAGTAGTTGAATTCGAACTTGCCCATGCTTGGTTGAACCCTTCCTTTTAAGTTGTCTTTCAACTTTCATGGACATATGCACCAAATCCTCAAGCTCCACATAATGGTGTAACTCCACTACATTTGCAATTTCTTGATTCAAGCCTTGTAAAAATTGTGCCATGGTTTCTTCTCGGTCCTCCACCATATTGGCTTGAATCATGGCAATCTCTCCATCTCTTTGTTGTATTCTTCCACACTCTTGGACCCTTGGGTTAGACTTTGTAGTCGTTGATACAAATCTTGATAGTAATGTGATGGAATGAACTCTCTTGGTTTCTTCTCCTGCTTAATATGATTTGATCCCACCAAATAATAGAATAATCAATAAACTCAACAACAGCTAATTTTACCTTCTTCTCTTCGGAGTAGTTGGGGCAATCAAACACTAATTTCACTTTCTTTTCCCACTCCAAATATGCTTCTGGATCACTTTTGCCTTGAAATATAGGAATCCTCATCTTGATATTTCCTAAGTTTTTATCAATATGATCATCGAACCTTCCTCTTCGACCACCAACTCTACCATGACCAAATTTGTCACTTGAAGCTCTATCACCATCCTCATTATCATTCTCATCACGACTATGTTGTCTAGCTAGCTTTGGCATAAGAACTCTAGTAACTTGACTCCTTTGTAATCAAGCAACTGCGACATCTTTGCTCTCCAATCTATCTAAGATCTGAGCAAATTTGATTTCCATGCATTCCATATGTTGTCTCAAGGTACGTTGTTCAAGCGATTCTCGAAGCCCTGCTTCTTTTTCATTTGTCGCCATCAAAGTAATCTGTTGTCACTCAATCACTTAACTCACTAAGGTTAGCTCTTTAAAGAACCTAGAATTGATGAGGCAATTCCCTATAAGCGTTCGTTGACTAATTGAAAATTTTTAAGGGCAAAGAATGTTGATTAGGATAAAATATAGGAATTGAAAGAAGAATGCAACTTATCATAATTGATAAACTTGAATTGAGTGTTGAAAATAAATTTGCCAGAATCTAGGCAAATGTTAGAATTGAATATAGGAAAAATTTATGAGAATTATAGAACTGAAAGATAAAGATAGAAAGAAATGCTGAAAGAAAATTTGCCCGAATTTAATCTAGGCAAGTGCCAAAATTAAATCTAGGCAAAAATAAAGGAAATACAAAATTGAAAGTTAATTGAAATAAATGCTAAAAGAAAATTCACCAGAATTTAATCTAAGCAAAATATAAAGAAAATGCTCAATTGAAAGATAAAGACTTGAAATAAGTGTTGAAAGAAAATTTGCCAGAATTTAATCTAGGAATTTTTTTTTAAAAAAAATATGAAATTGAAAGATAATGAGCGGTAGAAGGAAATGTTCTACTCTATTTTGTTTTCTCTTTCTTTTCTTTTTTTGCTAAATTTCGGCCTCCCCTTCTATTTTTTTTTCCTTTTCTCTTCTTTTTTTGTCAAAATCATGAAATTTGTTTTTTCCCCTCTTTTTTCTCTTTTTGATAGCAACAAGGCAAATAAAACTTGCTAAGATTGAAATAATAACACTAGGTATCAAAAGATGAAAAAACAATAAGTAAAGATTCAAGCACAAAAAGAAAAAGATAACCAAATTAATTTAGAAAGACTAAAGCTCTAATACCAATTTATGTGAACCCAATGAGAAAAATATCTCAAGAACCCACAATAAATTGAAGAAAGAAAGAAGGAAAGTCTAAATCAATAAAATGGATGAAAAAACCTCGACCCAATGCTTAAGAAAGCACAAACCTTAGTATAGAAGATGGAAGACGCCACAACCTTGAGATTGAGGTTGATAAGTCCTTAAATGCCACAAAGGGATGCCTTGATAAGTTCTAGTTCTAACAAGTGAGTGTCTCACCATGTTTTAGATTGAAATATGTCAAAAGATACATGTGTGATCACCACCCCCTTTATTTATAGTTATAGGGTGACCTAAAAACCCTAAAAGGCCAAAAGGAATTCCATTTTATAAAGGCCTATGTAGATTACTTAGCCATTTTGAGCTTATGGCATCATTACAAACCAAATAAGGGTAGAAATTGAGTCTAAGATTAGCCAACATATCAAACATATCCCTACTACATAGACATGAGACTTAAGTGGCTAATTAAGTCCATCTAAGGCTTGAATTAGGTTAACTAAGCCGCATGACTTGCTCTTGATCAAACCTTCTTCAATTGTAGCTTTGGCCTTTACATCTTCAATTGGCATATTGAGTGCTTTCTTCATCTTGTTAGCCTTAGCCCTTGTAATTGAGCCTTCATTGATGCATAATGGATTATCATTAATATTTAGAGTGGGTTTCTCCATTTCTTCCATAGCTTTAGCTTGATCCATATCATTAGCTTGATCCATATCATTAGCTTGTTGGGAAACATGTTCCTTTCTTCCATCACGCTGGGAATCAACATCAGGCTTATCTATGGCAACACCCCTGCATAAACCATGTGTGCTAGCCCATGGGGGCAATTTTTCCATTATTAATGTAGCAAAAAGTGGTTGAAGATTTTGAACATTAGGAAGTTGGCATGCCACATGTACCTCATCCAGAGACTATAAGTATGTAAATCATGTTTCCAATTACAGCTTCCAAATCTAGGAGAGCTAAGAAAGATGCATCTATCAAATCACAATCTTCCCATGTAACTACCAATTTTAAATTTGTTTGTTTGTACTTCACTCCCAGTGACATTGTTTGTATAATAATTTTATGCACAGTAGGAAGAAAAGAGAAAGAGAAGTTGTTCATTGGAACAAAACAACTAATGATCCAAAAAGTACTCTCAAGTCTCCTTGATTTTTCTCTCTTCTTTTTGTTTTGGGACGTCATGACCATCAGGTCCATCATGTACATTTCCTGCTTGCTTCTTCATAATCTCTTATAATCTGAAATATCATTTGTATTCATATAATTCATCATTTGTATTTCTAATTGAATACAATATTCTTTTAATGATATGTACTCGAGCACCAAATCAATTCTAGATTGCTAATTGATGGTACACTACCCAACTAAATATTATCAATGCATATGAAATGTGTGATACGATGTGGTTATTGTATATGTTTATGAAGCACATGAATCACTTCATAAAACTATAAATGCTTTGCTTGTGCATATAAAAAAATTGCTTAGTTTGAGGTTATAATATCCTATGGATAACCACTATATTATTTTGCCTTGTAAATGCAAATTCATCAATTTAGTTTCTGTGATTCATTCAATTGTTTTTAAATGATCTCTTGTTATGCTTCAGTTAATGCAAAGAAATGTTAAAGGTAACGAAGGTATCTCTAAGTGATAAATTAGAAAGCTTCCGTGCCAAAAAAAGAGGTATGTATCATAAGTTCCTTGGCTTTAGCTCCCATCATTACACCTTGAGGAATAAGCATTTTTCAGTTATCATATTTTCACAATAAACTATTATATGGTGGGATGCTATCTACAGGGTTGACCTCAAATAGTTGATATAGATAGATTATTGTTCTTATTATTGACATCTCTGATCAATTGCATGTTATTAAGCGTTTACCCATCTCTGAGGCAAAAGATGAAACCGTCACCTTAACGACCCCTTCAGGGCGGCCCCACACTTCCTAGAAGGGGGTAAATCTTGAGGAGTTTTGTCCAGCAACAATAGCGCATGCAAGGGGGTGAGGCAACCACCGGATATTCTGCACCCGTTGGGAATTGACGCTGGGCTTATTTGTGGAAACACCCCTATATGAACCATCTATGTCATCCCATGAGGGCAGTTTTTACCCATCTCTGATCATTACAACTCAAATAAAGATAGAAATTGAGCCTAAATTGAGCCAACATATCAAACATATCCCCACTACATAGACATGAGATTTAAGTGGCTAAATAAGTCCATCTAAGGCTTGAATTAGGTTGACTAAGTCGCATGACTCTTGGTCAAACCTTCTTTAATTATAGCTTTGACCTTTACATCTTCAATTAGCACATTAAGTATTTCCTTTATATTTTTAGCCTTAGCCCTTGTAATTGGGCCTCCATTGATGCATAATGAATCATCATTGATATCTAGAATGAGTTGCTCCTTTTCTTCCATAACCTTAACTTGATTTATATCGTTAGCTTGTTGGACGACTTGTCCTCCTTCTTTTGACTCCATCAAATGTATCTAAATGGGCCATCACACTTGTCCACATGACAATAGGATTCAAATCTTGGACGTTCTACTTTGATACCATCTTAAAGTTAGCTAACCACTTATTCCAAAGCTTGAGCTGCGTAGAAAGAGACCAATTTATCTAATAGATCACCACATTCATTCATGTGTGATTAATAGTTGTAGATCAACCTAGTTTCGACAAGTATCTTATTCTTCCATGTTATAATTGACGGTAAGAAATCTTTAGCGAATGATAGGATTATTGTTGCATATATACATCCTTGTAAATTTTACTAAAGGTCTTTCTTGTTGGTATGATCTATATTTTTCTACTTTTATGAAGAGATACTGTGTCATTGCATAGACTACCCAATTTTTTCAATTGGAACTTGTATAGATGCAGTGCATGGACACATCATGTATATTTGCATTTGGTAGGTTCACTAAATCAAGAAACATTTACAGTACCTTGTATACTAAAACTTTTTGAAATTCTTCATTTTTAAAGTATTTTGAGTAATTTTTATGTTGATTTACATTATCTTCTGATTTGCATTGTTTCAGTCATCAACTAATCATAATCTTTATGTTATTACACAGATAATAAGAATGTATGATTTTATTGTTATAGTCCAACCAAAACTGTTTTCTTACCGTTCGATTCTATAATTATTTGATCACATAATTTTTACTAATACAACACTTAAGATTGTGTTTTATGAGTATCATTTTTACTAAACTATCTTCTATTAGGTTTTAGGTTAAGATATATCTTTCACTTTGTATTTCAGGAATAGGGTATTTTCTTTTCTTATTTGTAATTATGGTCTTCAACCGGATAAGACCTTATTAATTTATTTGTTTGAAGGTG
>JBBUKS010000113.1:405284-422002 GCA_038050645.1 Hedychium gardnerianum | reverse complement strand
AATTACACATGTAGAGATGCTCACTAGTTGTGATCCAATCACAAGTTCTCTCATGCTATGAATCGTATTGCGGATATTCAGTAAGTGAGTTTAAGTACTAATCATATACACAAAATATGTATACTCAAATAGTTAAGGATATGGATGAAGTCTTAATAGGTCATGGAGAATCAAATGTTAGACATGTGGGTGAAGTCTAAACAGGTCATGGAGAATTGGATGGTAGGCATGTCAGTGAAGTCCTAATAAGTCACGGAGAATCAAATGTTAGGGATATCGATGATATCCTAAAAGGTCATGGAGGAACAAATATTAGGCATGTGGATGAAAGTCCTAATAGGTCATGAGGATCGAATGTTAAGCATGTGGAAGTGAAGTCTTAACAAGTTATGGAGAATCAGATGTTAAGCAAGAGAAATGAAGTTTTGACAAGTCAAGAGGACCAATTGTTAGGTATGAGAATGGAAGTCTAAACAGGTTAATGTCTTACAATGGTGAAGTCCTAGCATGTCAAGGTTGACTAGATGCTAGGTAAGTAAGTTCTAACAGGTCATAGTTGACCGGATGTTAGGTAGAAGATGTCTTGGTAGGTTGAAGTCAACTAGATACTAGGCAAGGGTAGAGTTTCAGTCTTGGTACAGTTGGAGTAGAAGTATTAGTCGACTACTATGGGAATGGTAATCGACTGATGAAGCTGAAACTATGAAATCAGGATTTGAAGGGGTTTTGTGGTATGAACAATACACTGCTAGGTGTTAGTAGTCGATTGATACATCAGTCGAGTGGTGATCTCAACTGATGACCCTAAACCATGAATTAGGGGGGTTTAAGGGGGTTTATAGTATGATCAATCAATTGATAGGTGATAGCAGTTGACTGGTACATGAGTCGAGTGGTTCACTCTACACTGTGGAGTGAATAAAATATTTTACAATAGGTCAAGAAACTCAACTGTTGCAATACCAATTGACTGTTGTGGTAAAAACATTCGACTATTGCTGAGTTGGATGGAGTTGTTGGACTAACAGGGCAAAGAAACATTCAAATTCTGATAGAGCAATCGACTGGGAGGTGCTAATAGTCGACTGTGAAGGATCATGTCTACGCTAGAGGGGGTGAATATCATCTACAAATTAATGGAGTTGATAGTTTAACCATCTAAGCAAATAAACAATCAAAGTATGTAGTGGAAATAAAGTTAACAAATATTCTAACTTAACAAAACAGAATCACTATATATAACACTTGATCTAATATGGCAAGACTTAGACTAAATAAAATAAATAGATTTTTATTAAATATCTCCTTTCTAGAAAGCTTCTGGAGGCGGAGAAATATTTTAACAAAAATCTTGAGGTTAAGCACAATAAATAAAAATATTGGCAACTTAAGGAGAATAAGAAAGTTTACAAGCTCTAAGTTATCGTTGATCTTTGTAAAACACGAGTGCAACACGTCAACACAAGAAAAATAGAATTACTTAGAAGAAGAATCAAAGAATGAATTGATGAAAAACTAGTGCCTTGAGCCTCCTTTTATAGATCTTAGTCGAACGTTAACCTGACACTCTTTCGGTCAACTAGAAGCTCTTCTGGTCGCTTGGAACATGCTGACTTGACTGTAAATTTTATCCACATCGATAATGATTTAGTAGACTCTGATTGCTTTGACTCCCTTTAGGTGCCTAGAGCATGGTCAAACGCCTATCTTGACCATCTCCTCTAGATCACTATATCACACCTATTCTAGTCGCCTAGAAGCTCCTCCGGTCGCCCGGACCAATGAGGTTGTTCGCATCTCGTTCCGGTATCCTGAAAATTCTTGACTCAATCAACTAGAACCTATCTCCAGCTGGTCGCCCTGATCCCATCCAATCGCCTAAAACACCAAGTAACTTTTTCATGACGTAGAATTAGTGCACAAAAGAGTATTCACATAAGTTGAGGATTTCGAACAACACCCGTTGTTCGAAATTCAACTTACCTTTCTTGGTACCTCCAGGATTTTACCTTTATTAAGTACTCAACTCCTAATTGATCCTCTTTGACTAACACTGCCTAGTTCCCAACTAGGTCTTCCATTGCCTAGTTCCCAACCAGGTATTGTCGTTGCCTAGTTCCCAACTATGACTTACTATTGTCTAGTTCCCAACTAGGACTTGCATCTTGTCAATTTACCTACACTTGCATACTTGACGACCTTGTCAGATCATAAACCAATCTTACTTTAAACTTATCATACATCAAAATATAGGTTTGATGTGGTGCTCCTAACACTAATAGACTGTTCGATGGAAAGTAGTCACACAATAATCCTATAAAAAAGAATTTTGTAGAGGATTTCAAAAAGCTAATTCTTGGAGGTTTTGTGGGTGAGTGTTGTTGTATTGCAAACCTTCATGTAGCAATCTAAAGCAACCACAACATGAGTAAAGTAAAATTTTCTTGTAGTTTATTTATTTATATTATATTCATTTTCATCTCTATCTTTGTATTTTTCTTGTAAGAACATGTGTTGTAAGAGATTTATTTGCCTCCGAAAGGTGTCTGACAAGGAGAAAGAATAATAGTGCTACCATTAGGACGTTGGCCATGGAGTAAGAATCGGAGGTTCCAAACCACGTAAATATTGAGGTGTTCTTGTGTCTATCTTGTGTTTGTTTCTTTTATTTTTCACTGTGCATTAACATCTTCTAAATGAGTACATGATCGATGAACAATGAATGAAGAATCACTATTCATTGGTCCTAACACATAATAATGCAATCTTTGAGTGAATCAAATATGTTTAGGTTCAACAATGACTCTATGCTAATAAGATGGTTGATTTTTTTTTCTTCTAAAAGTCATTTAAGGTAGAAAAAGAGTTATATGTCAAAGAGGGTTTGACCATGATGAGACTCATGAAAGTGCAAGCAAGAAAATGGTCTAGTTTTAGAGTGAATCTAAATTATTTAAGCCCATTAATAATTTTTAACTAAAACTAATTGATGGATGAAAAGGATTTAGAAAAAAAAAATAGCATATCAAACTCAAGAGTGTTCCAAGAAAATAATGGTACAATTCTTGAGTTAATTAGGTGTGTCTAACTCCAACAATGATTTTATGCCAAAAGTCAAGATAGCTAAAGTTTTACCAAAAATCATTCAAGGTTGAAAGGTGTTAGGAGTCAAGAGAGTTTGATCATGTTAAAACTCAGGAGAGTGCTAGGAAGATAATGATCTAGTTTAAGAGTGAGTCTAAATTGTGTAGGGACATTAATAAGTTTTGATCCAAACTCATTTCTAGCTAAATTAGGAAGTTTGAGTATAGTCAGTCTCCGGAGAGTTCTAAAAACATAATGGTGCAATCCTTGAGTGAATCAACTGTGTCTAGCTCCAACAATGACTTTATGTCAAAAGTCAAGATAGCCAAGTTTTTTTCTTCACAAAAGTCAATCAAAGTTGAAAGGGGTTAGGAGTCACAAGAGTTTGAGCATGGTGAGACTCAAGAGAGTGCTAGGAAGATAATGGTCCAATTTTGGAGTGAATTTAAATTGTTTAGGTTCATTAATGAGTTTTGACCAAATTTTATTGATATTTAAAATAGAGTTTAGAATTAAGGAATTTTAGCATGTTCAAACTTAGGAGAGTTCCTGAAATATAATGGTGTGATCCTTGAGTGAATCAAAAGTGTTTAAGTCTAACAATGACTCTGTGCCAAAAGTCAAGATGGTTGAGTTTTCTTTCCAAAAGTCATTAAGGTTGAAAGGGGTCATGGGTTAAGAGAGTTTAAGCTTGGTAAGAGATAGAAGAGTGCCAAGAAGATAATGGTCTAGGTTTGGTGTGGATTTAAATTGTTTAGTTCCATTAATGAGTTTTGACCAAAACTCATTAAGAGTACTCAAAAGTGGTCTACAATTAGAGAATTTTAGTATGGTCAGACTTAGGAGAGTTCCAAAAATATAATGCTACAATCCTTAAGAGTACTCAAAAGTCATTGATTGAGTTTTTATTCAAAAATCATTCAAAACTGAAAATGATCATAAGTTAAGAGAGTTTGAGTATGATGAGACTCAAGAGAGTGGCATGAAAATAATAATTCAGTTTTAGAGTGAATTTGAATTTGTTGGTGCAATTAGCCTCTAGAGTTTCGATGATTGACAATACACCTTTGTCTGGTCATGTTTGACTAAGGGTTGATTCAAACAGGACTTGATGTTTGAAAGTGAGAAGTCTAGTCAGGTCAAAGTTGATCGGATGACTAGCAAGAGTGAATTCTAGTCAGGTCAAGGTTGACTGGATGACTAGCAAGGGTGAGAAGTCTACTAAGTGACTAGCAAGTCCATGCAAGTCAAGGTGACCGAATGTCTGACAAGGGTGAGTATGCTAGTAGAATTTTGTTGATAGACTTTGCCACTGATTACTTTGGCGATTGAACTGAACAAAGTTGACTCATGTGTGAGCACGACCTGCGCACGCTGAATGCTAGACCGATTGAGGCAAAATTTGCCAAAATGGATGAACTAACATTTTTCCACCTGAATAATCTTTTGCTCAAATGTATAATGGATGAATTAATTGAGATTAATTTAGATCCATGATTGGCGTTAGAAACAACCGATGAGTAAATGATCGGCAAGTAAAGGCATTGAATGCTATTTATTTGGTCATTTACTACAACAAAGGGTGAACGCTCCTATATAAGGAGGTTGTGACCCTGAGTAGAGAGGAGCACAATAGCTAGAAGCAAAGATTTTCCTCCACCCTCGTTCCCTCAAAATCTTTTCCTCGCCATGCATTTCTGCTCGGTGGTTTGCCCGTGATAACAATCGAGTACTTTCTCAGTTTGCCGTAATCCACCAGTGCTTAGGTGGCGATCACGATCTGCTGCTATATCTTGGGAAATAGATGACCCGAGAGAACCTCGAAACACAGCCACAGGTGGGGCGAATCTATTTCAAGGACACTGCGTCATATGTAGGTCTCGACATCTTCCTTTCCTGACTAGGGTGACGTGTATCATGACTCAGTGAAAACCTTCCCGACTCAGAATTTTTTTCTTTCCCCTACTCGGTGATTGATTCTCGACTCGATGATTCTGCTTCCCGATTGAAGGAAACATTCGGGTACTTCGCTTCCCGACTGAAGGAACCACTTGACAGAGAGTCTTCTTTTCCTGACTTGACTCTCAACTCAAAGACCGACTCCCGACTGGAAGAGTGACTTAGCAATCCTTTTGGGAGTACTCACATCCGCTCGGTGTCACTCGCCCAAACCAGCCCCGCTGGCAGCCAAATTATCCGCTCAGGTCATCTTGATAGATAAGTTAAAATTGATCTTGTGTAATTTCAATTCAACTACAATTCCCCAATATCTCCAACAGATTGTCCAACAATCTTGAAACAAATTTGATCTGTTAAGATGACCATAGAAAGTGTTGAGGTGCAATAGACTCATCACGTGAAGGCCCCCTTCACCTAGATTGGAAATGTTCCAATCAACCATGGGGAAAGTCCAAAGAAGTTCACTTGGTTGAACTTTAAGAGATCACAGCAGAAGATGCTCTTCTACTTGACCACGCTCAATCTGGCTCGGTTCTTGACCGAGGACCCTGCCAAGCATGCTGAGGATGTTGATGTTCAGACCATCAGTGTAGTGGAGGCATGGACTCATTCCAAGTACCTTTGCAGAAACTACATCCTCAACAGCTTTGCCGACTCGCTATATGCTATGTATAGCATTAAGAGAATAGCTAAGGAGCTGTGGAAGTCTCTAGACAAGAAGTACAAGTCGGAGGATGCAAGGGCCAAGAAATTCATTGTGGTGTTGGTGCTGGAAGCATTATCTAATCGAATCTATGTTTTGATAAATGACAAAGGTTCAAAGTTAAGGATTGTTGTGATTTAATGAGTTTGACTAAGTGTGCAGAAAGCTTAAGCAGAAAGTACTAAGGAAACTTAGGCAAGGTACAAGTCCTAATTGAGGCTAGGCAAAGAAGACCTGGTCAATTGGACTGGGTAAGAAGTCCTAATCAGGGAGATTGGGCAATGAAGTCATATTCAAGGTGAATGGGTAGAAGACTTGGCAGATTGAGAACACTGGATAGAAGTCCTAGGGGTCGAGGACACTAGGCAAAAAGCCCTATGGGTCAAGGACACTCGGGGTCTAGACGGGTAGAGGATCGAACGTCTAGTGGGAAGTCTCGGAGGTCAAGGTCAGATGCTGAGAAGAAAGTCCAAATAGGTCTGGAGGACCAGATGTTTGGTGATAGATATATTCTCCTAAGAGGAGTAGGTGAGGACGTATTCCCCGATAAGGGAACAGTAGGCATCAGTCCGACCTAGGGTTTTATCGAAAATCCAAAAGTTAGGAT
The DNA here is from genome assembly GCA_038050645.1 of Hedychium gardnerianum. Lineage (NCBI taxonomy): Eukaryota > Viridiplantae > Streptophyta > Magnoliopsida > Zingiberales > Zingiberaceae > Hedychium > Hedychium gardnerianum. Next base: position 415,649 of record JBBUKS010000113.1, on the reverse strand, counting down.
TAGATAGTCCCAAGACTGTCAAAGTTAATTTATTCATGCTATATTTTCTGTGCTAACACTGTGATGCAGGAAAGATAAGCATGAAAAAGCTGAACCAGACGCTTGGAAGGGATCTAGGCACCCTAAGTCGATTCAGGCACTTCAAAGGGATTGAGGCGCCTCAATCACCTCGACGCGAAACATGATAAGGTGACAATTCCTGGTTGGTCGACGCACGTCAACAACCAGGCGCCTCAAAGGGATTGAGGCGTTTGGGCTGGGATAGACTCGGGTAGAGTCACGCTGAGACCAGATTCAGCCACGTCAGTGGCCGAGGTGACTCAAAGGGATTGAGATGCTTGGAAGAGGATAAGATGCGGCTAACTCGAATCCGATCAGATCAACTCAGGATAGAGGCGCCTCAATAGGAATAGAGGCGCTTGGATCAAGTTATAAAAGAAGATCACGAGAAGTGGCTTCAGAATAATTAATAACACACCAGAACGACCTTTGTGCTGCTCCAAACTTCGACTACGACGCCGAAAAGTTGCTCCGAAAACCATGCTCAATTTGCTACTCCAAAGTTGTCGATATAATTAATGTTTGTACTTAGCATTTTAGTTCTACATCTTTTTGTAATCAATGTGCTTATAGTGAATTGCCCAATGAAAGCACTCATACGAGTGCAGACCTTGGATTAGCCGTCGCTGGGCGGTGTACCAAGTAAAGCAAACGTGTCAACTTTATTTTTCTTACTATTTCTATTCCGCTGCGTACTTGTGTTTTATGAAAACCTGAAAAAACCACGAGCGTTATTCACCCTCCCCCCTCTAGCATTGTTCTCTGATCCTACAATTGGTATCAGAGCGGGGTTTCTCTAAATTGGTACAACTACCATTCGAGCAATTTTTGATTTTTTTTCCTTTTCATAATTAATCAGAATTGGTGCACTCACCCCTTTTGATAAAAAAAAATTCCTGTTGTTATCTCGATTCTCGAAGTTGGTGCAACACCACTCGAGTATTTTTTTCTTCTCCCACACTACTAATCCAAGACCAAGTCTTGGTACGTTCTGTATTTATTCTATGTGTTTGAGATATTTCTTATTAAATGACCCATCAAGAAGGCTACAGTACCGCTCACCCACTCCTTTTCTCTGGCGAGGACTTAAGTTACTAGAAGGGCCGAATGGAGTACCACCTGAAGACTCAAGTCTATAGTGATCCAAACCGGATTCACTATCCCCACAAAAAATGGAGAACCTCTCACCTGCGACAAGTGGGACAACACCACCAAGAGAAAGACCGAGGCAGATGCTAAAGCTACTAAGAGACCCTATAGTGCGGCCTGACAAAAGAAGAGTTGAACCGGGTCGAACCTTTCGACAACGTAAAAAACCTTTGAGAAAAATTGATTAAGCTACACGAAGGGACTTCTGACTCCAAGGTATCAAAATGTGACTTAATTTTAAATAAATTGTATAACATAAAAATACAGGAAGGTGAATCAGCAAGCCAGCCACATGCCAGAATCCAGGATCTACTCAACAGACTCCGCTCGATTGGACAGAAAATGGAGAACCACGACATTATCAGGTATGCATTTAATGCATTTCCTCATAATACCTTGTGGGCGTCTATGATAGATTCTTACAAGATTTCTAAGGATCTTTCAATTATTAGATTAGACGAACTATTTTCTGAGTTTGAACTACATGAACAATCTAATGCTACTCCGACCGAGAAAGGTATTGTTTTGCTCACAGGAAAAATCAAAACGAAGGATCCAAAGCACAAGAAAAGATCAAAACCAGAATCTGATGATGAATCAGATACAGAAGATGATGATGAGATCACCATCGAACTAGTCAACCTAGTTCGGAAACTATACAAGAAGAAGAAGGGACTAAACAAGCTCGAAATCAAGAAAGCAATCCAAGAGAAGCCATTAAGTCCGAATCCAACCATGAAGGTCAAGGCAGAGATGATATGCTATGGATGCAATCAGAAAGGGCACTTCAAGTCAAAATGTCCAAATTTGAAAAACGCCAATAAATAAAGGAGAAGGAAGGCGCTACAAGCAACCTGGGATGAATCTCCATCGGAAGAATCAAATGAAGAAGAAAATGCTTTGACAAGCTTCTTTTCTCTACCGGCACAAGAATAGACGATCGACACTAAATCCGAGTCTGAAACTAGCTCTGAATCCGAAGCTAAGTCCGAGAGAAGCCATGGGTCCGTATCCGTTTTCGAAGGCCAAACACCACTATAAGTCCTGCCTTAGTAGATAAGTTGTATGATTTGATTGGATATTTAACTCGTAAATTAGCCTTGCTCATGGAGGAGCAAGTTACTTGCTTGCTCTGGGTCTCAGACCTTCCTTAAATATGCTCATCTTCAACCGGTTGTCATGAGATCGTTCATGTGATTGCTGTGAATAATATTTCCTACCACAAACATGCTCAAGAAAAAGTTGATTAACAACTTTAAATATATCAAATAAAATTGTACCAATCATCAAAGGGAGTATATCATCAAACATGGGTTCAGCTGTGGTAAGGAGAGGCTCTGGCTCATATAGTGGTGCCTCTAAAAGAGGTGATTCTTGGGACTTTATCTCTACTCCACAATTCCCTACACTTCTGACATTAACAAATTTAATTTCTACAACATTCATATTTTCAAGTGGTTGTGCTACTAAAGGAAGTGATTCTTGAGATATTACTTCCTCAGCACAAGTCTCTACACTTCCATCCACAACATCATCTATAATGAAATCACATATAGGAGCAGCTGCCAACATACTAATATCATCGTGCATATCTGACATGACAGCTACTTTCACCAAAAAGCTCACATGCAATATCATCCACAAAATTATTTGCATCTATATCTACCCCATCTATAATCTCATCAGCAATCAAGCATGCATCATCAACAATATTATCAAGAGTCGCCTCCGAGGATAACTGACTTAATTCTTGTGCTTGTTGCTATTGTCCCATTTCTAGATTAAGTTTTTGAGTTTCTTCTATTGCCCTCTACAAAAGTTTTTCTAATCCCTGATATGATGCTTCTGTTTCACTGGGAGTCAAAGTATTTTCATTGATATCATGAGACATGCCCCCAGGAAGTTGGCCCAACTTATCGGAACAACTGTGATCTGATAGCCATCGAAGCATCCTGAAATTCCAATGGACTATGATATGCAGGAAAAGATTGCCTAAGACGTTGCTTACTATGATACCCAAAAGGATGTTGATCCATCAAATTCAAGTTGTAGTACTGAGGCTAGTTGGAAATATATTGCTGTGTTTTTTCATACTCGAACCTCGAATGATCCATCCAACCATAATCAGATGCATTTGAAAATGTTTCATGCATAACTTGCTACTGAGGTTGGAAGTATCCATACTGCTCTGGAATTTGTTGGGGTTAGTGATACTAAGTTTGATAATTTCCCCAATCATGACTATAGGTGCTAGGAGCTGGATCATATATGACTTGTTGTAGAGGCTGTGAATTCTGGGGTTCCATTGGCACACTATTGAATTATCGAAAGATGTGGCATAAACAAGACGGATGAGATGAGCTACCACAAATACTAAAGGCGTACTTCACTTGTTCAACACCAGAATTAAAATTTCCATTGAAGCCTCTAAATTACAGAGAATGTGGATCCATGGTTGCTTAGAGATAAATTTCCTAGCTTCACCTAAAAAAGAAGGAAGTGTTATGAAAAAACAAACAATGCAAAAACTGAAAAAGAAAGAAGTCTAGTCCAATCAATTCACAGTTCAACTAATATCAACCAAAATCAATCCCCGGCAACAACGTCAAAAATTTGATGTGGTGCAAACCACAAGTGCACAGTGTGTCGTTAAGTAATAAAATATTGATCCTCAGGGACTGATGGTTAAGTACTAGTTTACTAAGCAAATATAATTGTCTTGATAATCGGGGTTGTGTGTGGTCATGAGAACTTGAGAGCAAGAGAGAGAGAGAGAAGGCCTAGAGCAAAGGTGATCAAGGGAAGACAAGTGGTCAAAGGGAGAAGTTAGAATTGGGAGGAATAATTCTAGAATTTTAATTTCATCACAATGATTGTAAACACCTCTATGTTTGGTTTCCTATCCTCAATGGTTATTTATGTAGGTAGACTATTCTATGTATCTAATGTGAAATTTTGGAACTACACTAGCGTTTCAATTCTAATTGTCCTTTACTTTCAAAGTGACAGAGTTGAGGGATTATTTTCCTAAGGATATCTTTAGCACATGATCCCACAACCCCCGAGATGCCTACTCTTACTGTATGACTACGAATTGAAATCAATCGATTAAGATCTAAGATAATTTATTACTCCTCATGGCATGCTGATCTACTTTCGTAGTCGACTCTCCATGTCTCGGGGTTCTACGGGTCGGAAGATTATGTTCTCCTTTCGGTCCTTCCCCAAATCCTCATGGGATACGAATCTTGCGGGGTTAGCATCAAAATTGTGTTAAATTAGTAGATCTGGACTATAAACAAGCATTTCATCAAATAGAAAACATGCAAACTCTATATATTCAAACAAAATAGATGTTTACATATCAAGAGGGCTACTTTATAATCCTAGAATCAAGAGTCTACTCCATTGCAAGAGAATTACAACACAAAGACAATGAAATAAGCATTCTTACAATCCAAAATAGAGAATAGGGAGAAAGAAATGCTTAGCGAGATTTGCAGAAAATATCTTTGGAAGGAATCCTTGCTCTGAAGATGGATGGATCATCTTGATGGAAGAAGATGGCTGCTCTAGGGTTTTCCCAATAGGGGGAAAACCCTCTCCAAGGAATGGGGCGGAGCCCCCTGGTCCAAGATGAGTTATGCAAGGGTTTGCTTGATCCTTTTATATCTCCCCAAAACTTTCCAGATATGCCCCCTTGGTTGGTTCCACCCAAATCGATTTTTGACCCCTTAGACAAGGTTTTCTCGAGTTGGACTCTGAATCAAAGTTATAGATATTGAAATTATCTTCAATTTGATAGGTCGTGATCCCCATAAATCCAACCGAATGAAAAGTTATGGTTATTCAAAATTCGATCTGCAGTCTGAACCAAAGGTTGACATGGGTCGTGGCCGCCACTACGGGTGGGGGGGGGGCGTGGTGGACACTGTTTGCTCCACTAAAACTATTTTTCACCCCTTAGTTCATATTTTCTCAAGTTGGCCTCTGAAGAAAAGTTGTAGAGCTTGAACTTATCTTCAATTTGATAGGTGGAATGCCCCGAAACTCTAACAGAGCCAAAAGTTATGACCATTTTAAGATTGATATGCAGTACTTAATCGGAGGCTGACATGGGTCGTGCCCGACACCATGGGGGGGGGGCGTGTTGGGTACTGTATTGGGCTAAAAATTGGCTACGATCGTGGCATCCCCTAGGAAGAATCTCAGCCATCACGAGCCATGTCGGCTGGCATGGCCCGTGCCAGGCTAGCATGGGCTACCAGTGGCGCTACTAGAGTGGCTTGGAAACGGGGCATGGGCCGTGCCGGTTGGCATGCCCCCCCCTCCCCCGTGTCAAGCACTGTAGACTCTTGGAATGAATTCTGGAACATGTCTTTAACTCTGATTTTGCTCCTTTTCGTGCCCTATCAATGAAAAACAAACAAAAGAAGCTCTTCAAACTAGAAAGTAACAAAATAAAGCACGAATAGATGAAAACATGTAATATATAAACAAGAAATGAGATAAAATGTATATCAAACTAAGATAAAAAAAAATCTATATGAAATGCACACATCAAGAAGAAGAGACTCTATTGTGTATGAGTTTAGTCCCACATTGGGAGTTTCTTGGCTCTATAGTTGGTTTATATTGTTTCACATGCATGTATGATATGAACAAATGCATGAGGAGAGGCTCTCTCTCACGCGTGGGTGCACAGAAGGTGCAAATTCAAGGCTCGTATTGCAACTGAACCAAGATGACTCATGTGCGAACATGACCTGCGAGTGCCGAATGTCGGACCGGTCGAGGCAAAATTTACCCAAGTGGATGATTTAACATTTTACCACGTGAATAATCTTTTGCTCAAATATACAACAGATGAATTAATTGAGATTAATTCAGATTCGTATTGGCAGAGAGGAGACTGTGACCCTGGGCAGAGAGGAGCATAAAAGTTAGAAGCAAAGATTTTCCTCCACCCTCGTTCCCTCAAAATCTTCTCCCCGCCGTGCATTTTCGCTCGGTGGTTTGCCCATGATAGCAATCGGATACTTTCTCAGTTCGTCGTGATCCATCAATGCTTAGGTGGTGATCACGATCTGTCACTGTATCTTGGGAAACAGACGACCCGAGAGAACCTCGAAGCACAGCCGGAGGTGGGGCGAATTTGTTTCAAGGACACTGCGTCATACCTAGGCCTCAATATCTTCCTTTCCTGACTCGGGCGACGTGTAGCATGACTCAGCGAAAGCCTTTCCGACTCGGCGGTTTTTCTTTCCTGACTTGGAATCTTCTTTCCCCAACTCGGTGATCGATTCCCGACTCGGTGATTCTGCTTCCCGACTGAAGGAAGCATTCGAGTACTTCGCTTCCCGACTAAAGGAATCACTCAACGGAGAGTCTTCTTTTCCCGACTCGAAGACCGACTCCCAACTGGAAGAGCGACTCGGCAATCCATTCGGGAGTACTCACATCCGCTCGGTAACACTCGTCCAAACCAACATCGCTGGCAGCCTGAGATTATCCACTCAGGTCATCTCGAAAGATAAGTTGAAATTGATCTTGTATAATTTCAATTCAACTATAATTTTTTAATATCTCCGTTAGATTGTCCAACAATATATTACTATGGATATCCATTACATGTTTTATCCTTACTTCATACCATTCGATCAGAAAACTTGAAGTTCTGATTTCATTACACAAAACTGTCTCTTCTCTCCTTTGATGCAATATCATATTGGTATTATAGTATCGCTGGGAAAAGTGTACGAGCCTTGTAGAAGACTGAATTACACGTGGAGTTCATGTTGGTTTCAAATTGAAGAGATCCTTCAAACGTGCCCACTTAGTCTAGAACACTATGACAAGGTTTTATATTAGTTTTATGTTATGCCCAATCTACCTAATTTGATTTATTATTGTCTGTTTCACTCGTATGTTACTCAATTTCTATCCAGCAATCAATGCTTTGGGATTATGACGACAATCCAAGCGAAATTCACATATTGATCAATGTGTGTGTGTGTGACCTAGTTGTAATTTGAAACTAAGTTGAGTTGTAAAGTGGCATTCATGTTTATTTTTTTAACTTGAATTGGTAAATTTTGTAGTAATGTAAATTTTCCAAGTGCAAAATTATTACCACTACTATATCTGTCTTAACCTATCAATATACCTTTGATTCTCTGCAGGGGAGAGTAACTCCAGAGAGCGTGATATTTAACTTTGGCACTGTCCTCTTGGATCTTCTGTGTGGAAAGCACATTCCTCCTACACATGTAAGTTATTGTTCCATTCTCTTAGCTTTAGATATGTATGTTTTTTAACATAGATTATCGATAGTAAGTAAGACACCAGGTGAATAAAATCAAGTTAGTGAGAGCCCGTATACCTATTGTAGACTTCCATGGTTATTCAATCAATTCATCTGCAATCTCTTATTTGCATTCATGAAATTCCCTGCCAAATAACTGGGAATTAAGTTGTTCGAGCAGTGAATTAAGATATAAATAGTTGTCAAATGACTGGTAACAGATTGTGTGTGTGTTTTACGTCTGTCAATGCATGAATTGCTACCTTTCGGTAGCTACTAAAGCTGCATAAGTTTAGTTCTCATTTTCCTTCATATGCTGCCAAGAGGCATCAACTACGACTAAATTCTTAATATGTGATTCTTGATATCATGGTTTATTGTTTGTATAATGTATATGTTACCAATTGTAAAATATGTGTTCTAAAACCACATAGGAATAGCCAATTTTATGAATTCAACATGTCTAATCTGTCCAGAACATGAACCCATCAAGTAATCCACTTGTTGGATTTGTTTTGTTTTTTTTTCTTGTGGATGCAATATTGGAACTGAAATTGGAATAGTTTTGATGCAAACACTCTCTTGGAAGTTTGTCGATAAGATCTCAAAAAGTTTAGAGATAATAGACGTTGGATTGATTAGTTCAAATGAAGTTCAGTAAAGCTGGCAAAGTTTAGAAAGTCAAGTTTTATCTTTGTTGATGATAGTATAGTTGTATTTTATTTATAGGCACATATTTCTATGTATTTTATTTTATTTGTAGCCTTTCTTCTATAATGCTACTAAATAGTAGTCATAAATCAGGTTTCTTTCAATTTCATTTTTGAATTTTTGAATTTTTTTTTATGTTGATGCAAAAATATTATATTCATGTTATTTATTTTAAACTTTTGTTAATATTTTAATTTGCAACATCAATCAAGAACCAATATTTCAAACAATCTCAGTATGATGAAGTAAGAAGTGAATAGAGTGAATTCGTCTACTTTTATGTGAGTGCTTAAGGGTCGTGTACGTTGTTATATAAATTTTGGATTATATTTAGAGATTTGTGGATACACTTTTGATTAAAGCTGGTCAAACATGTCTTTTGTTAATATACTTTTGGGTTGTATTTGATAGATATTTGTGATATATTTATTCTATTTTGGTGGTAAAAAATATTTTATTCAGTTAAAATTGTATTGTAATAAAATATGGTCAATTACTTCTACACTACAAATAAATGATAGAGTAATATAATACAAAAACTTTGACAAATTTAAATAGTGGTGAAGTTAAAGAAAATATTTACTTCGCCATAACTCAAAATTATAAAGTTGTTCGTAATAAATTACTTCGTTAAATTAAAATTTTTGTTGTAGTAAATATGTTCTATTACATCTACACTATGAAGAAATACATCAAAAAATACGTCAATCAAGTCAAATTGTGCAGAAGTAAAAAATAAACATTTGCTGTCCCATAATACAAAAATTGTGAAATCATATAAATAATTTACTTTGTCAATTAATATAACATGTGAAGTCATATATGATCAACTACTTTAGTATTTTTATGGAACTGATGAAGTAAAAGGGCATTTTTACTTCAAAATCAATTCGATTTCCAACCGCCGAACAAAGACTTCGGTACTTTAAGGTGAAGTAATAAACTGATTCTTTTACTTCACGTTCCTATACTTCGATAATTATCTACTTATTACTTCGTTGAATATTAGAAGTCTATCATCCAAATTCAGATAGTGGTAGTCTATCGAGTGACTAGCAAGTCCAAGCGGGGTTGAAGGACTGAAGGCTTGGAAAAGGAAAATAATAGCCTAAGGTGGTAAAGTCTTGGAGGAAGTCCAAACAAGAAACCTAGTAGGTCCGGTAGATTTACAGGAGTACAGCTTGATCCTAAGGGAGTGACCCTTATATGTGGTAAAGTCTTGGAGGAATAACCTTCAAGCAAAAGATAATCCTAGTAGGTTAGGTAGACTTATAGGATTAGGCTAGATTACATGATTGTGTTTTGTATGACTGTTTTACAGGAACCTAGAGCTGGAAGCAAAATAGAGAGCAGACAAATGCAATTGGACGTAGTTGAACCAAGTCCGGAGTGAATTGGACTTGACTCGGGTCAAACCGAACCCAAGCTGGTTTGGTTGATTGATCCCAAGGATCGATAGACCGATCAGTTCGGTTGACTGATCCCAAGGATCAGTAGACCGATCGAGTTCGGGTGACTAGGTTCAAGTCCAGACCCGAATCGATGACATGTCACTTGGTTCAGTAGACCGACAAGTGGATAATGACAAGATCTAGATTACGATAAACTTGGTCTTGGGATCAAGTCTTATCCAAGATCGGTATACCGATAAGTCTTATCGATAGATCAAAAAAGGCTTTGGGAATAGAGCTGAACAACAATTCTCCATGACTCTTCTACTATGTGCTCGACGCAACTACATTGCAAAGCTCTGCGACCGGGGACGTTTCAGGAGGGATGCGCTGCGCTCAGGACTTCCGGATTGGATCACAGTGTTTGTTTGTGTTTCTTATTACAAGTTGTGTATTATTGTTATATACTTTGTGCTTGTTCTTTAACTATAAGACGAGTTTCTCCGCATTCGAAAAATATTCAGAAAGGAAACCACTAGTGAACGAGAATCTCCTGTACATAGGTCTTGGAGTACTAACCCTCGGGAGTTGGGAACCAAGTAAATCCCGCGTGTTTACTTGTTGTTTATTTAATTCCGCTGCAAGCTCTTATTTGATAGAAAGAACAAACATGACGAATGGAAAGAAAAGAAAACGAAGATCGATATTCATCCTCCCCTCTTTCGATCGCACCGGTCCTATAAAATTATT
>JBBUKS010000113.1:395113-405184 GCA_038050645.1 Hedychium gardnerianum | reverse complement strand
GGTCGTGTTTACTCTGCTCGGAAGAGCGAAGCAGCGGTGGCCATGGCTGAGCTGTTTCGCCGCTGTCCCACTTCTTCCAATCTCCAGTGGGCGACGAGGGTAATCCCCACCCGAATAAAAATACGTCAAGGAAAACGATGGGATCCAAAAAAGAAACCATGGGGCGTCGCTGTTCTGCCCTTTTTAGGCCCACCACCATCCTTTTTCCACCACCCAAACCAGAGAAGAAGTCGACGGCGGCGACGACGACGACGACGAGGAAGAAGTCCGAAAGCTGATTTTTTTTTGGCCTGATCCGTCGCACGCCGATCATGGTCTTCGTCCAGTACCCCCGATCCCTGGAAGCGTCGCTTCGATCCTTGCAGAGGCAACGCCCTGTTCACGAGATTCTTGGTGGAGGAATCGGTAAGTCCCTACACCCTCGATTACTCCCTTTTGTTCATCGAATTCGCCAAATCGGTAAGAAAGTTTGTTTCTTTTTTGTTTGATTAGAAAGGGGGGATCTAATTTTGAAGGTTGCCTGATCTTGTCCCAAGTGCTTTTTTTTTAGGGTTGCATAGGCTTTCTGTTAACATATGTATGGAGGTTAATGGATCTGTTGGAACTATGTGTGGCAGTTGCCGATGTGATCCTTTGGAGGAGAAAGGATGTGACGCTAGGGATTTTGCTTGGAGCACTGTCTTCTTGGGTGCTCTTTGAAGTATCTGGGTACACTGTGGTATCGCTTGTTTCGAACGTTCTTCTACTCTTGTTCTCCATTCTATTTGTGTGGACGAAGGCTGCAAGAATTGTCAACAGGTAACTTTTCCTTCAATTCACGCAGTTGTTGCTTTCATCCTTCATTTTATGAGTGCACTGGTTGAATCAATTAGGATATAATATGTAAAGAGTAGATGGTGACCTTAATCTAGTTAATGTGGTAAAAATATTTTAGTTTTCATGAGTGTACTAACTACTAATACAGTCTTGCCTAGAATTCAATGAGGGATAAGATCCATGTAGTCTAATGGTTGGAACAAATATAACCTTACACTGAAAGGGTTCTGAACTTAGAATTCTTCATTAGCAAGGATCTGTGCTTATGTTAGAGGAGACTATTTGATCAGTAAGGAGAAATTCAGCTCAACTTCTCTCTTGAGAAGATACCTGGCTTACCATTCCTTTTTCAAAATTTTCCTTTTGGTAGTGCTGCATAGTTTTGCATTTGTATGGACCATTTATAGTGTATGATTGGCGGATTGGGATAGGATTAGCAGGAAGAATGTTCAGGAATTCTCTATCAATAAATCTCCTGCAAAAAAAAAGAAACAATATGGATTGCTCAAGAACCAATCATTAATTGGGAAAAGTATAACTTTGGCACTCCTAAATTGTTGTCCTGGTGTAAAGATTAAGCATAATAGGACAGTAAAATTAGGACTCTTTTGTTCACTTCGAAACAAATCATGGCAGCCCTGATAAAATCTCAATAGAAACAAATGTGAATTCTCTGGAAGAGAAATAGGAAACAAGAATGATAATATGCACTCATTTTTAGGGGTTTATATAAATTGTGCTCTGCTAAATGAGGAACTTAGAGCCAGATAAGAAGATTGACTTGCTGTTTTTCAAAAAGGCCATTTTCTTTAAAAATCAACTTTTGGTTTTATTTTTTCTTGAAAAACATAAATTTGTCAATTGTGAAGTGGTGGTAAATTCAGTTAAAGTTAAGCATATAAAACTCCTTGGGTTCTTTAGTTGAGACGAAAATTCCCCCATGTATTCAATGCTTTTATAAATAAAAACTGATGAATATATTTGTTGAATGACATGAATTGTGCGTTTTCTTTTGAGAAAACTGCCAATCAAAAGGCATCTCTTTAATTACCAAAAGGTAAGCTATTTGCAATTTTTCCAAGGATTTGATGTCACATAATTAAGGAACGGTTCGAATCCTAACAGTACCAATTTTTACCATACTCAGGATTCGAATCTTAGGAGCACCAATTTTTACATAGAAAATAAGTTGCTAATCAAATGTTTTCTTATTTCCATTTGCAATTTGGTTACTTAATAGGAATTCGCTGCAGTTTGCATTTCCCATCCCTCTTCTACTCTAACCTTGGTGCATGTTTAACAATCTTCATTTATTTGTTGACATGAATCCAGACCTCCTCCATCCATCCCGGAATTACAGCTCACAGAAGAAATGGTCCATGAAGCTGCTGCTTTTGTTGGTTTATATGTGAATGCAATCCTATCAACTTTTAACGACATTATAAAGAAAAGAGATACCAAAGTCTTCTTTAGAGTAGCTTTGTACTTATGGTTGATTTCTCTGATCAGTGGTTTTGTTGATCTTCGTACATTGGCTTACTCAAGTAAGTGCTTCTCATGGCATAGATGCGTCTTTATCAGCTAAAGAAAGTTGAAAATCACTGTATTGATATAGATTTTCGTTAAAGATGTGAGAAATTACAAGGTTGAAAAGTGTTGGAAAACTGCAATGCTGCATTTGCAAGCCTATTTTGATGGTTTCATAGATTATTGTTCCAAGAACATTGGTTTTTAACATCACTTCTGGAATTGATCTTCTCAAGATGTGAACAGAATGACTGCTCTTCGGTTTCTCTTACTCTTGTCGACTAACAAAATAGATAGGATTCATTTCTCTCTTCTACATAAGTAATACAACTTTTTAATCCCTTCTTTCCTTCCTGCAGGCCTTGTACTCATTATGACAGTCCCTGCATTGTATGAGAAGTATGAAGACGGCGTCGACAGATATTTTATGCTCCTTCATATGGAAGTCCAGATGTATGAGAGAGTATACACTCAGTGTTTCAGCAAGTACTTCTTCAGAACTAACAAGTGGGTTCTCGATACGAAGAAGTTGCTTGTCGACGCATGAGTTGTGGTATTATCTCATGCATATGGAAGTTACAGATGTATGATATCATACACTGTCTTCTAGTACTTCATCAATACTAACAATTGCTTCTTCTAGCCGCGAAGAAATGACTAGCTGATGAGTGTTTTCATCAATTTCACCCCGTAATTTTGCCATAATTCAAGGTTGTGAGTGAAGTTTGTAGCATACATCTGAGTTTTGTGCAGTTTTTTTTTTTGTGTGTGTGTATGTTCTTTAGCTTATTTCAGAAATTGTTTCTAACTGTGAGTATTGTTATTAAGTTTTTGAATCTTGTGGAATCTTTGAAGATATTTGTTTCTAAATTTCTTAAATTTCATAGAATGCAAGTGACATTTTAATTTGTAATTTAATATTTATAATAATGAATAAATTTTGAATAAATTTAATATTTAAGCAGATCGTGTCAATTTATGAAGGAAATATAGCATTTTTGTTATAGAATTAACTACAGTTACAGATAAAAATATTTTTCTAGAATTAATAATTTTTAGTTATTTAATACAGTTAATTTAGGATTCAAGTCGACCCACATTCTTAAAACTATTATGAAAATTTAAATAGAAACAGAAGTTCATAAGTTACCTTGTATTAGTCATTAAATAAAATAGTAATAATAGTGTAAAACTTCAGACTTAATTTATAGATATGGTTTAATTTTTTTAAAAATATTTCTTACGATAAGTTAATTTTTAAAATATTAGTCATTTTTAAGAATATTTTTAAAACAAAAACATAATAAAATATTGTTTTGATATTCTTAAATTTAAGCGCTCTTCGTCCTTTTTATTTTTTGCTCAATAATATTTCATAAATTAAAAAAAAATCATACTTCAATATCTTTAAAGTCCTCTAAAATTTTGTTAATATGAAAAAGCTCCTTTTTACTATCACAATACCTTATTAAAGCTGGGTCGTTTTAAAGATCACCCAAAGTTTAGCAAAATTTTAATTTAACCCTTACTTAATTTTAACGTCTCCCCGGTGTTCTTAATGGAAAGGAGCGGCCGCTACCTCGTCGCCACCGCGTCGAGGTGGCTCCATCGTCGCTCCGCCGCTCCTTTTCCTTCCGATTCCTGACCGTATTTTCCCTCCACGTCGCGCTCCAGACATGGGAGTAAGCTTTCGATTCAATTTGTCGCTTTTGCTTCCTCTCTTTTCTAGGGTCCCTGATTCTTTTGCTCCGGAAGTGCCGCTCCTTTTTTCGTATAAATTCCGGACTGCCCGGGACTGGAATTCGAGGAATCGAGGCTGTTGGTATCCTCGCCAGCTCCTCATCCTCCTGCTCTTCCGACGCCACCACCTCTTCCGATATTCCTGTGGACGAAGGGGGAGAGGAAACCTCGCTGTTGGTGGGACGACGCGACAGGGAGGAACCCGGAAAAGAGGCGATGACGACGGCGGCGGCCGGGGCCGGAGAGGAGGACTGGGACCGGTTTGACTCCGAGACGCGGATCGATGTGTCGGATGATACGGCTCATCAGATTAGCACCGGTAAATTGCCTTCTTGTGCTCGTTCTTCTTCCTTCTTATTTACTCAGGCTGCTTTTCTAAAGCCTGCTTTTTTGCTGTTGCATTTCTGATGATTGTGCCTTTCAAGTTGACTATGACATGATAATCTGATGACCAAGTCATAGATTGTAATACTGCACTCATCATCAAAAAAATGTTTCCGTGTTTCTAGTTTTGACAATAACATGGCTCATCTTTACAACTCACCCACCGTTCCTTTTCATCTGATGGATTTTCAGATCCTTGGTTCCAAGTTGCCTTTGTGCTCACAACTGGGATAAACAGTGCTTATGTCTTAGGTTATTCTGGATCGATAATGGTTCCTTTGGGTTGGATTGCTGGTACGACCGGCTTATTTTTGGCTGCTGCAATATCTCTCTATGCTAATGTTCTTCTAGCACGCCTCCATGAAGTTGGTGGGAAACGACATATCAGATACAGAGATCTTGCTGGTCATATATATGGTAATGACAACATCTTTCTTTTATTCATTCTCTATTGTTTCTTAACTTGTCCTAGTTAATGTTTTAAAATGCGTTAGATGCAATTAGGTTCTGAGAAGTCATAGGTTCTACAATCAAGGTGCAAAACATGTCTAGAAGAAATGAGACACCTACTTTCAAAATATTAAGCATATGATTTCCATCTATGATATATAATTACTTGACCATGACATTTAAACATTGTCTACTAATAAGAAAATCTATGCAAAATGAGTTCAAGTATGTAAAAGCATTTTAATGTAATGTTAAAAATAATGTATTAAGTAAACTTATAACAATCACAATCAATATTTTTATTATGACTATTCCATAAAATCCTACAAAAGTATCAATATCACTAATTCAGATCCCTTATTAGCTTAAGATCTTGGTAATTTCAATGATCTAGAGGATGCAATCACCATCTTCATGAGACAAATTTAATCCTTCGATGTTCCAACGTTCTTCTCTTG
The DNA here is from genome assembly GCA_038050645.1 of Hedychium gardnerianum. Taxonomy (NCBI): domain Eukaryota; kingdom Viridiplantae; phylum Streptophyta; class Magnoliopsida; order Zingiberales; family Zingiberaceae; genus Hedychium; species Hedychium gardnerianum. The sequence continues at coordinate 399,809 of JBBUKS010000113.1, read as the reverse complement.
TTTTGTCTTGTGATTGAACACGGGGGAAACAGCAGGAACAACTTTTTAGTGATTTCATTTATTTGGTGACATATCGCAGGTAGGAAAATGTATTCTCTTACATGGGCATTACAATATGTTAATCTTTTCATGATCAACACGGGATATATCATTCTGGCTGGGCAAGCTTTAAAGGTGAGACATTTTTACCTGCTATTGTCTCAATCTTGTTGCCAAGATACAAGTTATTATGTAAAAGTCATTTATCCATTATCTTCTATTTTTTTGAGGGTATGGATGCTTGTCCAATGTGAATGTGACTTCCTATGTCACTAAAGTACCTCCTTATTTTGATATTGTTCATTTGTTATGCAGGCCACGTATGTCCTTTACAGGGATGATGATATCTTGAAGCTACCCTACTGTATAACTATTGCCGGATTTGTTTGTGCACTTTTTGCTTTTAGCATACCACATTTGTCAGCTCTCAGAGTTTGGCTGGGGTTTTCAACATTTTTCAGCCTCATATATATCATTGTAGCATTCATGCTGTCTCTTAGGGATGGTACTATGAATTTACCTTAACTCCCTTATTCAAACTTTCAATAGTGACACATTCAACTTAGTTCTAAAGTTTTTCACGGCCAGCGTGACAACTTTCAATTATCATATCTACTGATTACATGGGGAAAGAGTTTGCAAAGAGGATCAGGAATCTCTTGCCAATAATTATGGAACCATATTAGCTGGAGTAATTGCATACAAAATCATTTATCTTGTTGATTAGGAAATCAGGTTTAAAATTTATCTGTCATTCTTGGAATTCCTTAAGATTTCAGAGTCAATTTGTTTGTTGATTGTATGCACTTCCACATAATCTATGTGCTGTTAATATTTTCATTTCACAATGTTACTGTATTTTACCATTAATTTCCTGCATTTCTGAAAAGCCAACTGGGAATCAACTCCTAGCCAATCAATTTAGTATTCCCTTGTATGGAAAAAACTTATTCCAAAACAGTCAAGTGAGAAAAAAAAAGATGATGAATATAAACATCCATAGAACTTAATTTAATTATCTTTCTATGAGCTTACTGTCACAGCCTATCAATTTTCAAGCCCATGACATTATGCAATGAATATTAGCCATTATTTTATATGCTCTATCAAATAGTTTCAATTCCTAAGGGCCAACTTACAATTATGTCACTCCTAGAATCAGATGCAGAAAGCAACTATGAAGTGGTACTCTCTTTTTGGTACTCCTGTTGTCCATCAAGCACGAATATGCTCATAAAGTTCAGAAAGTGCTGTAGTGCGTGCTACTGATACAGCCTCCTAATTTATGAAATGACTCCTTGTGTTTTCTGTTATTATTCCTTTAGGCACTTTGAGTTTATAAAATGTTTGCTGTTCTATACATGCAGCTTGTGTGCAAGTAAACCAGCTAAAGATATAGATTGTTTATATACAACAACAACAACAACCAAGCCTTATCCCACTATGTGGGGTCGGCTAATATAGATTGTTAATATAGATTGTTTATATAATTTTGCTTAATACAGGAATTAATTCTCCCCCTCGAGATTACAATTCTCCAGGATCACATACTAACAAGATTTTCAGCTCCATTGGTGCAGCTGCCAGTCTTGTTTTTGCTTACAATACAGGCATGCTGCCAGAAATTCAGGTGAGAGGTTCAAGATGCTTATTCCTCATGCAATAGGAGGAACATGTTATGTTTATCAATATAGAGATCTGATTTCATTGTATACATTTTTCATCTGAAAAACATGAGTGATCTTAAGATGCAAACATGAGTGATCTTAAGATGCAAAATCGTGATTTATCGGTCATAAGATGACTGTGCCTCTAGATTTCTTGATCATGAGATGCCTTCTTGTTGTGATTTCTATCATGGAAAGAGTATAAATTTTGCACCGTCTTTTCTTCAGGCAACGATAAAACATCCTGTTGTCAGAAACATGGAGAAAGCTCTTTGGTTTCAGTTTATGATAGGGGGCTTGCCACTCTATGCCGTTACTTTCACGGGATATTGGGCTTATGGATCTTCATCATCGACATACCTACTCAGTAGTGTCAATGGCCCAACTTGGGTGAAGTTGGTTGCAAATGCTGCGGCCTTTCTTCAGACAGTGATTGCCTTACATGTAATTTACTCTAACCACTCCAAATGCTTTCCAGTAACATCATGTTAATTTAGTTACCAAGATTAATTGACAGGTTTTTCTCTAGGCAACTGTATTAGTTCACAAGTAACACCATTCTTTGTTTCTCAGTTTGTTTACTGAGTTCATAAAGGAAAAACATTTCACACTTGATCATTGTTAGACTGCTTCAAATGTTTACAGTTTATCAAGAGATTTGCTAATTACGTATTCATAATTAGGCTTTGACACCCCCCAAATATGATGGATGTCAGCATGAGTGGTAGAGTTACTAAAAAGGGTACAATGGAAAAAACAGAACTATACTTAGAGAGAAATTAGGTGTAAATCCTATAGATTTTTAAATGAGAGAAAATAAGTTGCGATGACAGATATGCTCAAAGAGGGCTAATAGACTTTATAGCTAGAATGGTAGCTGGTTAACTGTGTATTAGGTTTATATATTGACTGATAAGATCTATTCTTTGTATTGTTGATCCTCATCCATTTTGGAGCTGAAAATTTTCAAGTATGAAAATGCATAACTTTACCTTCGATTTTTTTTTTTAAATGTCTTTTTTCTTATCGCATTCTTCTACTTGATCTATACAAGATATTTGCGAGCCCTATGTATGAATACTTGGACACAAAGTTTGCAAGAGGCAAAGGGAACCCCTTTTCCTTCTACAACCTCTCTTTCAGAGTCGTCGTGCGAGGGGGCTACCTCACTGTAAACACATTTGTGGCTGCCCTCCTCCCTTTCCTTGGCGACTTCATGAGCCTCACGGGTGCGCTCAGCACGTTCCCTCTCACATTCGTTCTCGCAAACCACATGTACTTGAAGGTGAAGAAGGACAAGCTCTCCCTATCTCAGAAGTCTTGGCACTGGCTAAACATTGTGGGGTTTAGCTTCATGTCCCTCGCTGCAGCAATCGCGGCTCTATGGCTCATTGCGACCGATTCAAAAACATATCATTTCTTTGCGGACCTGTGAGTATTTTTGATCCAGAAGTGTATAACTTGTGCTGGGGTCCTCAGTATTTATGATGTATATAAAGCAAGTGTATGTATCTATAATGTATATTGTGAAGTATGAGCATTTGTATAGATGGTTCTCTTGCATCAGCTGGTCAATGTATATTAAAATTGTTACTTCATCATCTACTTGTATTTTTTTGTGTGCTTAGTACAAATACTCTCCTCTTCGAACTTGTGAAAAAAAGAGTCAAAATGACATTGAGTTTTACCATTTGAAAATATCAGAATGTTACACTCGAAATGGTAATCAACAACAACAAGCTGAAGCAGCTCCTCGTAAGCAATACATTGTGAAGTAAGGCGAAACGCTCGTTCCAGCGCTCTCGTCAATCTGTTTCAGGATCAACGCGGAAGAGGTAAATCACGGAGGCTAATCTAGTTAGTCCGAACAGTGACTAGTATATGAGGAAGGACATAAATCCTCGTAAGCAGTACAGTTATCACAGGAAAGCGTCCTATCAATGTGGTGATGAGATAAAAGTTTTTTTTTAATCTTAATATTCGGTTGTTCGAATTGATTATTTATGAATATGATTGATTTAGTCTTAATTTTATAAATTAATTAATTTTGGAGATAATCAATTTGATTTTATAAATTTTTTTCATGTATTATTAGAATAAATTCGAAAAGCAACAAGGGACGTAGGATAAATTCGAAAAGTGATAAATGATATGATGTTTATAGTCTGATTTTTTGAGAATTAATCATGTAGACAAATGTCCTAGTTGAAAATTGACCCAGATATTTTATTTGTGCCGCTCAATTCAACAAAAAATAAAATCTATCAACCTAACACTTTCATACTATTAAAAAAATAATAATAATAAATTAAAATAAACCCTCATATTAAAAGATATAATTTTTATTGGAATTTAATTTTTGTTTAAATTTGATAAATTTTTTAGTATGGTTATTTTGCTTGTGCACCGGGTACTATTTTTGAATATAAAGAAGGGAATGGACCTTCTTTTTTTTGTTTTTTTCCTAATTTCATATTAATTTCTACGATAAAAGAATATATTTTTTAAAAAAACGTGACCACATATCTTGCATAGACGTGGTCTTTTAATAATTAATTTGTGCTAAGAAATTTTTTATTATCATTTAATTAAATGATCATTAATATTTTTTAATTTATTTTAATAATTAATATTTTTTTTATAAAATTGAATCAATTCTTTTAAATTTGATATTATCTGATTTAATTAATTATTTTTTAAAAAATATATAATTCATGTGAGAGAGTAATATAATCCATGTGTCAAATCTCGATAAAAGTTTCTCTCATCCTGTCATTTTAATTTTTTTTTTATAATATGAAATAATCATGATGATTAATCATCAGAATATTAAATTTCACCTTTATCGAATAAGATCATTCCAATAGGTTGGCATAGTTAATACCTATATAGATATATAGATGATTAGTATTGAAATTAATTCTAAGCTAAAATAAAATATTTTATTAAGTGTTTGATTTTTTCATATAAAAAGTTATTATACTATAATA
>JBBUKS010000113.1:359223-378761 GCA_038050645.1 Hedychium gardnerianum | reverse complement strand
GCACGAGAGTGAAAGTAGAGAGAACTCCCTTCTGTAGCGGCGTTGAACCCTTTATATAACCTTCAGGAGTGTGTACGGCTAGCATTTAATGATGCATGCTTTGGAAGCATGGTCGAGCATGTTCTGACCTGGAAGTACCACCGTTCCCTGAATTTCGGGGACGTGCCTGAGGTACTGCTGGGAGTGTTCTGACTGCACGACCCTTGGTCGTACTAATAGGGGGTGTCGCGGTCGTACGAGAAGCGTCGGAGTTATCTTCCACACGCAAGAGCGAGACATGTCTGACCGGGGGGCGTTTTACCAGGGTCCGCCGGTCGGTTGAAAGAGATCCTAAATCCGATCGGGTTATACTAGTCGTGGCCCCGATCGGAGGCTTCGGCGTGCCCCGGTCGGAGAAGCAAATATTCTCCGGAGACGGGCTTTAGTTATCCGGTCGGGGTTAAAAAGATAGTCTCTGACCGGTACGTTTTGTGTGAGCTGCAATTAACTCGTCCGATCGGGGCACTGAGGAGTAGACCCCCGACCGTTGATGTTTCAGTGTCCCCGAGGGTTTATCCGATCGCGGGTTTACTTGTCCGATCGGGGATGAATGGTGAGACCCCGATCAGTGATACTTGTGTTTATCCGATCGTGGGTTTACTCGTCCGATCGGGGATGAATGGTGAGACCCCGATCGGTGATACCTGTGTTTATCCGGTCGTGGGTTTACTTGTCCGACCGAGGATGAATGGTGAGACCCCGATCGGTGATACTGGAGTTAACCCCGATCGGGGATTTAAGGCATAATCTTCGATCGGTTAGTTTCGTGTCCACAGTAGCATTTGACTTGACCTTGACTTTGGTCAGGTGTCATGTGACTCCACTCAGACCTATCCACCTGTATCATGGCATCTCCGATGAAGGTTTTTTTTTTCAAGTTCTTATAATTCTCTTTTCAACGAAAATTCGAACTCAGTTTTTATTCTCTCTTTTTTATTTTGTTGGTGGGGGCCACAACAAATAAACAAACCCTCCAAATCATCGTTGGAGATGCTCTTATTGAGTTAGCATCATTATGCATCATATAAGGTTTTAAAAATTCATATTTTATATTGAGTCGAACTTCTAGAGAGATTATTTTATTTGATAAATCAGTTAAATCAATATCTTGAGTGAATCTGCCATTCTTTCTGATTCCCTTAAAAAACACATAAAATAAAAAAAAAAACTTTTTACTTTCAACGGCGTTCACTAATCACTACCACAAATCTCGTGGATTAGTTGGATTTTATTGAATGGATCAAATATGGATACTTTTGAATCTTTCACATTGATCCAATCAAATCGTATATTATTTTTCTAAAAAAAAATTATTGTTCTTGAATCGATCGAATTCGAGAAGAAGAAAAAGAGAGTAGATTACATAAACAAGAGAGAAAAAATAAAGACAATAAGTCACATCGCTTTCAATTACCTTTCTCCTTAGATATAGAAGGAATATATTACAGTAGAATAAACTCAAATTTTCTATTGACAAATTCACAATAAAATTGAGGAAAAAAATTGGCTAATAACCTCAAATTACAAAATGCCATACTAAACGATAAAAGAAAACCTAAGAAATCAAGTCAATCTAATCTTAGAACAATCAAATCAAATATAATTTAATCACTCTAAAATTTCTATAAATCTCATTGCACTTCTTCGATACCAATCTTCTACCATAAACTTGCGATTATTTATTTATTATTTTTTGCGTGAATTCTGTTGGTTTTTAGTTGTAGCAGAGGAGATGGCGAGAAGGAGTTTGCGCAGCCTTTTGCCTTCTTACTCCTTCGGCCGCAGTGGCGGATCGCCGGAGTCGTCGCCTCGGCCGGCGCCGCAGCAGCAGAGACGTAGGGTATCGGATGAAGTGATTGAGAAAAGGGTCGCGGCGGCTGAGGCCCTGCTCGCGAAGTGGGATCGCGACGGCGGCTCCGCCGCCGTTATGTTCTGTGACGACCACCGCGCGGAGGCGCGTGCGTTTCTTGATGCGGTGGGAGACCTCCAGCTCGCCATGCTCAGCTTCGTCTCCGGCGAGGGGACGGTGGCGGCGGCGTCGTCGTCCCACGCCGCTCTCGTGCGCGCACAGTCGGCGATGCAGGCCGCCATGCGTCGCCTGGAGAAGGAGTTCCACAGGATTCTCACTGACAACCGATACTACTGTCGCGATCCGGAAGCCGTCTCCGTTCGGTCCTCCTCCCGGTTGAGCGCCTCCGAGGTTGGCGAGGACAGCAGCGTTGGCAGAGTAGATGATTCCGCCGGCGAAGTCGAGAATGCCGCCGCGGTCGCCATGGGCAACCTTCGGGCCATAGCTGAGACCATGGTCTCCGCCGGGTACAGCAAGGAGTGTGTCAAGGTATATAAGCTCCTCCGCAAGTCCGTCGTCGACGAGGAGCTCCGGCGACTCAAATTAGACATTCTCGCCCCAAATTCGCGGGTCCGCAAGCTGGATCGGGCGGCGCTCGAGATCAAAATCCGATCTTGGATCTCCGCCGCTCGCGCCGCCTTCTCCACTCTGTTTTCCGGCGAGCGGATTCTCTTGGAGCACGTCTTCGCTGGATGCGACTCCATCCGCGATGCCGTCTTTGGTGAAATTGTGAACGATGCCGCCGTCCATTTCTTACGGTTACCGGAGGCGGTGGCAAAATCGAAGCGGTCGAGGGACAAGACGGCTCGACTTCTGGACCTCTACGACGCCGTCTCCGAGCTGCTACCGGAGGTGGACTCGTTGTTCTTCTTCAAGTCTACGTCCGCCGTCCGGGAGCAAGCCCTCGCGTCGCTCTCCAAGCTCGGAGAGACCATCCGCGCCACCGTCGCCTACTTCGAAGAGGCTCTGCTGAAGGAGAACTCAAAGTTTGTGTTACCCGGCGGCGGAGTTCACCCGCTCACGCATCGAGCGATGGAGTACATCGCCGTGCTTGCGGACTACAAAACCTCACTCGCCGAGATCTTCGACGAGTCTCACACGACGGCGAAGCCTTTGTCGCCGTCGATTAGCGAGCCGCGGCAAGCCGGTTCGGAGGTGGCCGGGCTGTTGGCGCGGCTAATGCTGGCGCTGCACTGCAAGCTCGATGCGAAGGCGGTGGCCTACAGAGACGCCGCCTTGTCACACCTCTTCCTGGCGAACAACTTCCAGTACGTGGCCAACAGGGCGCGGGCATGCTCGTTGAGCGGTGTGCTGGGGGAGGAATGGGCGGCGCGGCACGAGGAGAAAGCGAGGCAGCACGCGGAGGGCTACGAGCGTGCGGTGTGGGGTAAGGTGGCAGCGGCGGTGCCGGCCAGGGAGGTGGCGCCGGGGGAGGCTCGGGAGCGGATGCGGGCGTTCAGCACGGGGCTGGAGGCTGCGTGCGCCGCGCAGGAAGGGTGGGTGGTGGCCGACGCAAGAATGAGGGAGGACGTGAGGGCGGTGGTCAGGGGGATGATCCTTCCGGCGTACCGGAGTTTCCACGAGCGTTGGCGGTCGACGCCGGGGGTGGCGTCGGTGGCCAGATTCTCGCCGGAGGAGGTGGGTCTCCGGATATCGGACCTCTTCGCCGGGTCAGATGACGGACCCGGTCCCAATTCTTATTCGAGTTATCGGATCGGGCACGACTCCGACACCTCTCGATCCGAATCCGATGGCTCGGGCTCTTCCCGCCATTCCCGGTCCGTTTAAATTTTGAACCGTAAAACAAACGGATTCGGCCGGACTTAATGTATTATGAACATTAGCACAAAACCTATAGCAAATGATGCGTATTCTTATCAATAAAAGAGTTTAAAGTTTGTACTTAGTGAAATCACTTTAATGAAAGGGAAAAGTGTCTGAAAAATTGATGGAAAAGGGGAAAAATATCAACCTGAAAAACAATATTACAAAGAGAAATAAATTTTAAAAAAAGGACATCAAATTTAAGACTTTAAGTTGCAGAACCAGAAGAAAGAAGATCATGTACTCCAGAACTTGCTAAAAATGGTAAAATTATTGAGTTTTACAGTGCATGCTAAGAGAAAAGTTCAACTTGTATGATACAATCCGCAGAGGGATGGCTGAAGAGGCATTAGTTTAGATTTTTTGGTAGATGTTTAGCAAGAACAAGTCATTCATTATACAGCAGATCTGTTGCAGAAGGAGAATGGAAAATGGAGGTTGATCAGAGGAAGCTCCATTCAGATGTTGGGAATCATAACTCGAGTTTCGATACCTCTGATTTGTTCAGTTAGATGGCAAAGATCCTGTCGACTTCAGAATCGGAGAATTCTGATTCTTGATGCCATGAGTTGGAGGCTTTCTTCATGGACTTCACCCTCTTCCTGATTGAACGTGTTCGCTTCGATTTCACGACGTAGAAAGTCATGGTCCCGAGAACACCGGCCATTATAATTCCTCCAATGAGTGTAACCAGAATAGCAGCCCATTGAAAGTGGCGACCAACAACGATATATGACGATGCAATAAAAGCAACTGTGGTGCAGACGGAAGCGAGCCACATCAACTTGTTTATGATCTCAACGACCCGCCGCTCTGCTTTTGTTTCTCCCCGGACGAGCGTTATTTGGACCACCACCACAGCCAAAGAAGTGAATAGTGCAATGGCATTGAAAATGAAAAATATCTTGAAAGATGCTGTTCCGACCGCTACTGCTACTCCGTCGTCTTCGGTTCCACCAGGCACCGTAAAGATGGCTGCGAAAGCCACAGTTGCAAAGAGCACAGCGACAACTGTAACTGAGTTAGTAGCATTGTTAATTCCTTCTCTGTGAAGTTTCCTGAGCTCCTTGGCAATCCCATGGACATTCTTGTTTGTTTTTCTTGTCTGCTCGAGCTGTATATGAACATCCTTTTTAATCTCGGTTACGGTCTTCCTCAACTCATCTCGAGGCTGATTTAGCTCATCAGCTTTACATGCTCCACATCGAGATAAACATTCCCTAATTTCAGCAGAATCTTCTGAAAGAGGCAGACCTTCAGCAATGTCGAAAGCAGTTTTATGGTTCCTTGTCAATGCATTCACATTGGTATCTGGGAGAAGCAGTAGCAGATTTACGATCTGCAAGAAGAGAAAAAGAGTTGGAAGATATCCAGTTCATGAGCTAGCTAACAATTCATATGAGCAAAATGACAATTAGCATATGTAGTTAATGAGTGCTCATGGAAAGGAGAGATGGTAACCGCCTTTGAGCTTTCCTGTTAAAGCATGTAGTTAATGCTGTTGGCAATAAGATGAGATTTCACACACTAATGAGTACAGGAACCCATGATTTAATGGAAAAACTACACGTATATGTATCATTCCAAAACAATTATTTTACCATTTACCACTGAACTAATTATCGAAATTGGGCAACTAGGTGAGAATCTTAAACTGATTGCAATTTCGAGCAAAAGCTTCCTACAAACTCATGTTTCTGCTTTCAGTTCACTAGATTCTCTTTGCTATGGTCTCATATAAGCAGATGAACAAACAGAAAGTTCCATCCATTGCTTATTCTTGATATTAGGAAGCAACCGAAATAAGAATATCAGACATGCATTTAGACAGAAGTATTCTATCAGATATCACCAAAATGAAATGTGAAATAATACCTCTGCACGCTTTTTCCGTGTTGCAACATGTAATGCTGTATTTCCAGCTCTGTCCGGTAGCATCACGATTGCTGGATCAGCATCCACGAGGGCTTTAACGACGGCACAACTAGTCCCTTTCACAGCCATGTGCAATGCAGTCTGGCCTTTCTTATCAGTTCTTCTGGCAAGTTGTGGATCCTTTTTCAACAATGCTTTAGCAATTTCTGCGTGCCCTTGACGAGAAGCAAAGTGCAGGGCATTTTTTCCGTTGTTTTTTGACAATTCGATCAAGCTAGTATCTTGCTCTAGCAAGAGGTTCACGATTTCAGTATGTCCTCTAGTCGCCGCAGTTATGAGTGGAGTTGCATTGGATTGACCAAAAGTCCTGACGAGACTTGGATCATGTTTCAAAAGTACCTGAACAATCTCTGTACCTCACCTCATTAGCTAAGCCAAGAACTAAAAATGAAGCAAAACTTCATAAGGGAGAAATAACCTCTTTTTTTCTTCAGAGAAACAAGAACATAAATAGCATGAACAAAGTTCTTTTCCACTAACTAGTTGGAAAAAAAAGTTTCAGACATTTGAATGATGAGACTTGCATTGAAATAAGATAATTAAACACCTATATCTTCGTTTAGGTCGTAAGGAATTAACTACATAGCATAGTTAACTACATACTGATATGAAATTTCAAACAACTACTTCAGCAATGACATTTTATTAGTTTGTGTTCTTGATTCTACAAGTTGAAATAGCTCAACATGGAGCAATAAAGAGTATCAAATATAAATCGAAGATGAATTCATCCTCAAAACCCTGAAAGAAGATTCAGTGACTTTATGATCCAAATGTAAAAGTAATGCCAAATTACCTATATCATTTTCATAAAGATTGTTGTGTTAATGCAAGGACTAAGAAAGCCTAATACCTTTTTCTTCTCCTACATAATCAATAATTTGAGAACACATAAACAGGATAAATTCTGAAACGGAGCAAGTTGACCAAAACTAGAGCTTTTGGTTAAGATCATGGTCAAAAGGAAGTCCAGTAATGGAATCAGCACTCACCTTTGTGTCCTTCTCTCACAGCGATATGGAGAACGTCAAACCCGGATCTGTTCTTCCTGGTAAGGCTCTCCGGGTCGGAATACTTGAGCAGCTCAACGGCCAGATCGAGAAACCCTTTCTCGGCTGCCGTGAACAGCGGCGTCTCATTCTCCTCGTTGACGTCATTGACGACGGCCGCCCTAATCTCAGCCAACTGGGCGTCGAAATCGGCTCCCATTGCGGTCCCCGTCATCTGCTCCTCGATCTCGCCCAGGATCATCCGGACGCCGTCGAGGTCCCCGCGCTGCGCCGCGAGGTGGAGCTCCGTGTCATTGTGCCGCCCTGTCACCTGCTTCACGTACTTCTTCTTCCCCGAGGGATCCATCCGCTTCCCGGAGTTGGAGAAAACGAGCGACGGCGAGCCCGGATCTATCCGCTTCCCGGAGTTGGACAGCACCAGGGAGGGCTTGGCTGGCGACGCGGAGGGGGAGGGAACCCAGTCCTGGTCCAGGCGCTTCCCGGAGTTTGAGAGAGCCATGACGCGGACCGGAGAGAGAGAGTGGGTGAATCCCATCGGCCCCCATTCGAATTCCCTCTCTCCTCCTCCGCCTTTGTGAAGGAAACGAGGCGATTAAGGGCGGAAGAAGAACGAGAATGGAGCAAAGGCGTTACCTTTATCGAATCCAGGCGGCATCATCGTCGTCGTCGTCTTCCTCCAGCTCCTCCGCCTCCTCGCGCTCACGAATGGAAGGCACCGCCGTGGTACGCCAAGTTGTACGGCGGAAGAACCGAACGAAGAGAAAAGAAACGACAGAAAATAATTACAATAATAATAATAAAATATATATAATAATAATTCAAATAGAAAATAGAGGAATTTAACGATCTTTAAATTTAATTATTTAAATATAATATTCGGACTAATATTGCTTTTATGATACATAATAATATATAATTATTTTTGATCGTGCTCAATTTAGAAAAGGTCAACGACGGCTGCCAACGGCTTAATATATTACTAATTCGGTAATAGAGACAAATTAACCTTCGAGTCGACGACCACGCGGCGATTAAGCGTTGACTTTGGGTCCTTGGTCAACTTGAGTCGGGCAAGGTTAGTTTGGTTTACAGTTCATATTTGGTGAGAAAATTTGGTACATTGTCAAAAGGGCCCTTCTTACTATTGAACTTTCTACTTTTCACCCTATATTTTATTTTATTTTCTAAATGATGGATTTAAAATGCTTGTGGTTTGGAAAAATGCAAACACAAAAAAAATTTCGTTTCCAATTTTTCCATAGTTGTCTTTGGGGATGCATTACAAGGATCAAGCGAACTACAAAGGAAAGCAAGGGATATAAGTTTTCTCGCGAAGAGAGTTGTCATAAGGAAGGAGCATATGGAGTGCATATCAAAGTTGAGTAAACTTGTATACCTTCTATGATTCCGTAACCTAGTGACATGATTCGAGTCATACTTAGGTGGACGATTAGATAAACCAAGGAACATCTCTAAAACCCGCACTAGCACAATCTCGATAACTCGCCCTTATAGTTGATTTAGTTTGAAGCATGTTAACAAGTTCTAGGTTTCACATTGTCTATATCGAGTAAACGGTCGTATATTTGAAGCTTGTTCATGAATATTCACGAGTCAATCTCAATAGAGTTCAAGTTTGTTCAGGAAGGTGTGGCGAGACCGGTGAAGATAAAAACACTATGATGTTGCAGAGCAAACTATCACTACTCACAATGACTTCAATGATCTTCACGAGCAAACGGAAAAATTATGTAAAATAGGTGAAGTTAAATACAAGAACCAAGAATCACCTCAATGATCGATTTATACATCAAGCAATGAAAATTTGTCGACCCTAAAGCTAAAAGAGTCAAAAGGAAGGATTAAACAAAACAGTTTAGGAATCACAAAAGAGTGTTTGGGGGTAAATTCAAATGATCTGCTCGGTTCTACGAGACCCGCGGTTAATCTCTTTTGGATAGACTGCTTGGTTTCTGCCCGGTTGAGGTGCTGATGAGGGCAAACTGCTCTAAGTGGATTGGTTCTTGTGGCGGTGAGTTTGTGTAGCCAAGTAAGAAAGAGCTGATACAACATCGGCTATCCGAGGCCTCAAGCTCGGCTGGTCCTGCACGCACATTGCAGCAATGGCTATTGCTTGGTACAAGCCCCGGATCGGGTACTGACCCTGAAGCATCGGATCAACCAACTGCGGAAACATCTTTCTGTCCTTGAACAATGGCTTCGCCTGCAGCCAAAGAGAGCATGGTTAATGAGGTTCACCGAACATTCGAAGTAATTCCAGTTGGAAAAGTAAGTTAAGAGTACTTCATATTGCACAATCTAACTTTGCTAACTCATCCATCTGTATTTACAAACCTATTTATTAGTTCACAACTGACCGTACAGGACTAAACTAAGATGTCGTACAAGGTTTTAGACCTCTTGGCATAGCCTGATGAGATAGCTTACCTCGATCGACTTTGAAACTCGCACATGTTGCTGTGGCTTAGATGATGTATAATAGCCAAAAGTATGCAAAGGCTGAACATGATAATTGCAAATACTAACTGAACTGAATGTTTGAAGTAAAACAAAATAGAGGTGATTAATGTATTTAAACGAGAAAAAAGATACACAAAGGAAACAAAAAGAGTTCATTGTACTCACCCACGAAACAAGATTTCGCTCGCCTGAACGTCTAAAATTGTCCATTGCTCTTCTTCCGGATATAAGTTCTAAAAGAACAACTCCAAAGCTATAAACATCCGACTTAAGTGTCAGTTGCCCAGTCATTGCATATTCTGGAGCACAATACCCATATGTGCCCATCACTCTGGTGGAGACATGAGTATTATCGCCGACAGGACCAAGCTTTGCCAGACCAAAATCTGACAACTTTGGGTTATATTCCTCGTCAAGCAGAATGTTTGAGCATTTTAAATCACGATAAATCACAGGAGGATTCGCCACATCATGCAAGTACTCTAATCCTTTTGCTGCTCCAGCAGCTATTATCATTCTGTGGTGCCAGTCGAGCCGCCTCTTATCTGAAGAAAGGCCTCCTGCATTTGACATGGACTTCATTCTTCATTCAAAATGTATATATAGCCATATTCATAATCAGAAATACACTAAATGAACTATTTATGCATACCGTGAAGATGATCTTCCAAGGATCCTAGTGGCATATATTCATAAACCAAAAGCCTTTGGTCGCCATCAGCACAATACCCGATTAGATTAACAAGATTAGGGTGGTGAAGTAGACCCAACATCATGACTTCAACCATAAATTCCCTATTTCCTTGTACGCCATTGAGATCAAGCTGCTTTATAGCTACAGTCTGTCAAAAGAAAAAGATTCATTGTTAGTCTTAAAGCAGATCATGAAACTAGTCTTCTTAAACCAAAAAATAAATAAAAAGATCAAAATGTGACCTTGTTTTACTCTTTCCTTAAGTGGAGGATCAATAAAGGCCACACTTAAACCCCTAATAATTCAAACACTTTTTTTCTGTAAATACTACATATTTAATTCCATCCACATTTATTTTCTTCTCGTATAAGTTTTGTACTGATAAGAATTGTCTTACTGTTCATATATTATGGTATGCATATACAATACCAATTTGTTATAAATGGAGAGAAAAAGAGAAGGGAGATAAGAAAAGTATTCATACAAAATTTTAGGATCAGCACCAATGATCAATTACCTTGTGCGATAGTTGCTGCAGAAAGTATTGCATAGGTTAACTTTGTGTTTCAAAACAATGATATTCAAAGTTTAGGCTTATTATTCGAAGCTAAGATATAAATACTGGTTTACAAGTTCCAAATTAACTAGATGGCCAATGAGCAGACAAGAAAATGTTCACGAAAACTAACCTGTTGAATGCTTTCCAACCTGCCTTTATAAACTCGACCAAATCCTCCTTCTCCCAAGAGGCAATCATCCCTGAAATTGTCAGTTGCCTCGGCCAGCTCTTTAAACGGAAATGTTTTGGCAGAAATGTGTGAAGAGCCACATTTTGAGATCTTCCTTTCCTTCTTTGAACCTTTATTCTTCCAGTCGAATGAGAATTTCGAATCTGACTTTGATTTTCCTGATAGTTAACCAATGAGAGAAATGACTAATTTCCCCATCAACAATGGAAAGAAAAGGTACAAGCTGATCAAAGATCACATATTCCAAAAAAAAACTTAACAGCCGATCATATTCAGTTTTACATAAACATGGCACTAACAATCACCTAATTGCTAATCAGATAGTTTTTTTTTTCACAACAAAGAAATTTGATTCCAAAAGCAAATTCCAAGCTTGAAAGGAACTGGTCATACTATCCATAAATAGCGGCAAACAACAATTACCAGGAGCTCCATCACATTTGAATCCCTTGAAGAACAAAGATTATACCAGTAATTGAACAACAGAAACATGCATAAAAAGGCAAACTTTCAGCATTGCTCAAAATCATAACTTTGGGAAAGAAACTAGGAGAAAAAAAAACCGTGACTTCAAGGAAGACACCAGATTTCACCATCCAGATCGCCGTTGTCGACAGAAGAAACCCTAATAGAATCAAATCGGAGAGGCAAAAAAAAAAGGGGGGGGCATTTCAGGTAGAAATTTTTTCAGAATACCAAGCGGAGGCTGGGGGATCTGTTGAGCCAAATCGTCCGCCGTCGGCGCTTTGGTGCAGGGAATGCAGAAACCCATGGCGGTGCCCCGACGGATGCGCCTCCCCTTCCTTCCTCTTCCTCTTCCTCTCCCTCGCCCTTCTCCCGGCTCGCTTCCGGCGATTGAAGCAAGAGAGAGAAGGGGACGAGGGGGAGGAGGAGAAATAGGAAGGGCTTAATATGGGAAGGTCCCTGGCGGGGAACATGTACCGTTGGAGCGAGTGCAACAGCTTCTCCTAACAAGCGCGTCCACCAAATGAGTCAAAACAAGTCAAAATCTTTTTCTTCGCAAGATTTTCAAAAGGGCCCCTGGGTATCATTTATTTCTAATGGGCTCCCTATACTTTTGTTTTACAAATAAGGCCCTTTGAGTTTCGATTTAGCCATTATGTCACCTAGTCATCATGTAATTACGATTTGGATGTTAATACGTTGACGACTTCCGACTAAAGATAGATAAGACTATACGAAAGATCGATAATATATTTTTTATTTATCATGAATTTATAAAAGAAGATAAGAATTTGATTTCATATAAGATAGGAGATATTTATCTATTGATGAACACTTTGAATCTACTATGGTAAAAAGGTGAAATGCCCTCTCTCAGTATTTTTGTCAATTCATCTCAGAATTAACACGGAATAGATAAATTACAGGAACTAATCTAATTAGTCTGAATAATGATCAATATATAAGAGTGCATCAGAGCTTATCTGAACGCTTTGGGTCTATAAATAATACTATAGAAATGAACGATTATTAATGAAGACTAAATATTATATTTTATCTTCTTTGATTCAACATATAAGTGTTTTTTTTTGGTAAGATGAGTTAAATTATGAGAGGAATTATATGAATGTATAAATTTCATAAATTATTTTTAATTTTATTATTATGTACTCTTGATTTATGATTTATATTTTTTTATTTATAAAAAAATCATAAATTAAAAGTTAAATTAAGAGCATTCTTGTAGTTTATATATATATATATATATAAATATCATTTTAGGATCAAAATGGATTTGAGAATTCTAGGAGATAAAATGATATTTTTTAGACTATGGGAGAGGTGAAATGATAATTTTGATAAAATACAGGGGATAACTTAATGTTTGTTAAACTATGAGAGGGTGAAGTATTGAGTTTGATAAACTTTGAGGGGGCAAAGTGATCTTTTCTCATGAATTTCTTATTTATCAGATTGTTCAAATTTGTGGTGCCATTTCCCCGATCCCCAATGGCGATGCCCGTTCGAGCTACTCTGCCGGCGACCGCCAATCTCGCCGGGAAAAGGTTCATGCGCCGAAGATCCTCCGGTTCCTTTACTGCTACGAGAATTCGTAACTTCGACCAAGCCCTCAGCCTCTTCTCTCCCCCCAAGGAGAGGATCCGGTGCTCCCGCTTCTTCCCTCCTCTCTTTGCAGTGTCCGAGCCCATAGGTGACGTTGCAACCCTAACCTCTTCATCCCTAACCTATTAACTCTAGCCGTTTCAATCCGTGGGGCTTCTGCTTTCGATTTGCAATGATTCTTCTTATTTGTGTGCTCAACAATTATTCTGATATTTTCTGCTGAAAACTAATGTGTATCTCTCGCTTTCTTTTTTGTTAAAGATCAATTTTTATAATTAATTATTAAATTGAATTAGATTTTCGCATCAAACTTTGTAGGAATCTGCTGCCTTTATTCACTAATTGAATTCGATTCATCTTCTCATCATAGAAGCACAGGGTATACTGGGAAAGGATATATATTTATCTGATTTTACGATTTCCAGTAAAATAATAAATTGTAGATACCATATACTTCATGAATTTGATTAAATTATGTTTATCAAGATTGAGGAATATCACATTTTTTACTGTTTTAACTTGTCTATAGGAAACAATTTGTATTGCGTTTGTTGATATTATACTAAGGTGCCAACTAGCTTAGTTGGTAAGTTTCTTAGGCAGTTATCTTGTGTTTAATTCCCACGTTGATTGGGGGTGATTATGCAGTTGTTTTGCATACTTCTTCAGCTTGCAAAATATTTTTTTGTTATTCCTGATATATGTAAACAACAGGTGGTGCTTCTGCAGTCACTTATGAAGACCTCACAAATTCCCTGGAAAGTGTAGAAGTTTTTGATATTACTGGTAAAGCTATTCGCATAACTGACTTGTGGAGAGATAGGAAGGCTGTAATTGCATTTGCACGTCATTTTGGGTGATTTATTACTCTCCCCTCATTATTTTATGTTGAGTTAGCCCAGAGAAGAATCAATAATTTTCTGCTACTCCAGATGTGTCTTTTGCCGTAAACGTGCTGATCTTCTGGCTTCCAAAAAGGTATTGCAACTAAACTGGAAGATGAAAATTATTTGCTACAATCATAGTAGTTGACTGGTTTAGATGATCATATCTGTAAGAAAAATCTCGTATGGTATGACAAAGTACATGCCTGCATATACTTGATATGGAAACTAGTATCATATTTTTTTATTGTTCCTTGTGCATATTGCTGCTGCTCACTGTAGTTGATAAACTTCTTGGTAGATTGCTTATCATTTTTAAGCCGAAAGTCCATGTTATAACTGAATGAGATGCATCAATGATCATCTATAACCTATATTGTTCTTTTTGTGACTGCTATTTCAAGGAGCTCATGGATGCAGCTGGAGTCGCACTTGTTTTGGTTGGGCCTGGTACCGTTGAACAGGTATGACAACAATTGGCAAGCCATGTCATCATAGTTGGATCAGAGTACTTTATTAATCAAATTAATACTGCAGAATGAGATTTTGATTATGACTCCAGATTAACTTATGGTAATGATGGATATACTTTCATCAATTCTAACTCGAATTTGTTTAGTAATCATTTCCAAATCCCTTGCAATGCAAATGTTGATTATATATAAAAAATGTTAGGGAGAGAAATAATATCTCCAAACCAATGACAATTGACAACCATCAATATTGCTTCATTGATTTGAAGAAGGTAATAAAGGGTGTGCTCCAAGTGAGCTTGTGCATTCTCTAAGCCACACATATAAGAAAATAGTGAAATGTATCATGATTCTTTAGGCAATATTCCACATTTTCTTGTGCAATTGATATGTAAACTTAAACTGTGTTGAGAATCTTTTTTAGATGATTCCATTTGTAACAACAACAAAATCTTCCAGCATATGCAACTTTATCATTTTTGGTTTAACTATTTTGTCTGTTATGACAATTCTGGTACAGGCAAAGGCATTTGTTGAGCAAACCAAATTTGAAGGAGGTATGTTTCTGTTGATAGTAAGAAAGTTATATTTCTTGTTCATTATGAGGAATATAGAATATCGTTAGTCATCTTTGCTTTACACTTATTTTAAACACTTAAAACTAGTCAATGTTTGGGTATATTCCATATTCTTTTCTAATAGAAACTGATTGATTATGCAGATGAAATAAGTTGACTTTTATGATATTTTCATTACCTGCCTATTTTTTATATCTGTTGATTTGATTTTAACTATGAAAATGCCTTCATGCAGAAGTTTATGCAGATCCTACCCATTCATCTTATGATGCAATCAAGTTTGCTTATGGAGTTTTGACAACTTTTACTCCATCTGTATGTAGTTGAATCTTTTAACTCAAAAAAATTTCCTTCGATATTCTGTAAATAATTCATCAATCATATGAGGTTTTTCTCTTTCCAGAACTATTTTTTTCTTGTAGTGTCTGATTTATCATCTTGGTAATTTCAGGCTG
This sequence comes from Hedychium gardnerianum, assembly GCA_038050645.1. Classification (NCBI taxonomy): domain Eukaryota; kingdom Viridiplantae; phylum Streptophyta; class Magnoliopsida; order Zingiberales; family Zingiberaceae; genus Hedychium; species Hedychium gardnerianum. Next base: position 363,702 of record JBBUKS010000113.1, on the reverse strand, counting down.
GTAAAAAGATCCTAGAATTATACCTAGAAGGCTATAGGCAGGATTGGGAGCTGTCATTTAAAAAGAACACAGTTGAAAGAGGTGGTTGGTATGTTGATTTATAAAGACGATTCATTTTTTAAATGCAGGAAATCTGTTTCTTATTCTGGACTTTGATGTCATTTTATACTAGTAGAACTTCATTAAAAAGAATTACAGATGATAAAAAAATAAAGAATATTGAAAAGATCTGTCAATTAACATTTTCCTGGTTCTGTGGTGGCCTATTCTGCTAGTTGAATAGTCACTTTCATACTGTTTTCATATAAAATTTTAATTCCTTAAATGACACAATTTAAATGTAATTGTATAACTAAGTTTCCTTTGTTGCCTCTACTACAAGTCAAGTGTTCCCTTGTTTCACTTGTTGCATGTTAGACGATATGATGTGTATGATCGGTTTTGATATTCTCCTGGAAATTTTATGGAAACTAAATAAACTTGGAAGACAGAAGCTTAGGGTTGGTCCTGTCCTGGAATAAGGTCCCAGTTTCTTAAATAGAATCAACAGTATCGCATTGCACTATGAGTTACAGAGTGAAACTGAGCAAAGTGTAACATCTTTGCAGATTTATACACGAAATTACATTAATGATGTTTGACCAAAGTATAGTCAATTTGTCAAGCTGACTATGAATTATGTGGTTTTCTTATTGCTGTTCAATTTTTGATATTGTGTAATAAGCTGGCATGTTGTCCAAACTTTGTTGGTTGACCTGTGCATTTGAAACTGTTCTTTCTTCTTGTACAGGCAACAAGGAGGCATAATCATAGCAGGTCCTGGTGTGAACAACATCTCATACATCCACAAGGTAAATTTTGTTTCTCCAACTGAATTAGTTTTTAGAATTGGTTGTTGTGGATATGAATACGTCATATCTATAAGTTATTTTTGACCATTTGAAGAGTCTGAGAGAAGTCACCTTCTTACAAGAAGGTTAATCAATGACAACTTTAAGAAGTAAATCTATGTTTAGCTTACCCTTTAGTCAGTAATGAAGGAATCTCCAATACCCAGTCAGAAATATTACAAATTCATATTTATCACAATCTATTCATAACATCATCGGTGAGTTCTCCATGCCCCGTGATGATGACTTATCATACATCTATCTCCCTTAGATTTTATCTGTCTCTTGTTGGATTAACATGTTTGTTTAGTAATCTGCTTTTGCGCATTGTAGGATAAGGAAGCTGGAGATGATCCACCTATCGAATATATTATCAAAGCATGCTGTCAATGAGAAAAGGATGGATAGCTGACCTACTTGTTTTACGGTACGTGATGGTAATATCTCTTGTAGAGAGTATATTACAGTTTAAGCTCACATCCAAATTTTATCAAATTTGCATAAAAATAGTGATGTTTGAGTAAATATGTTTACAGTCATTGAATCTCTAAACCTCACTAGTCATTGAATCTCTCCTCTCATGGAACCCCATCATTTCTCATCTGTCTCACTTGTGATGTCGTCAACTTGACCATCCACCCTCTTGTCGCACCTTCCTGGCTGCATACCCGCTCAACACCTGCCTAGCTGAAGATTGTGTCTGTGAGCCCGTCATTGTCTGATCACTTAATGTCTGGTTAAATCCTAAATCTTAAACCATGAACACTTAGACTAACCTCGTTCGGTTGTTCTTAAACATCTTAAGAGACTAATATGATGGTGCTAGGTAGAGGTAAATGTGAAATTTATCCCTCAATTCCATGCATCTACCCGATTTTCGACAGGCAAACTTTCTTTAAAAATTTTTTAAAAATGTGACGTAGAGGGATTTTCATGACTTCTCGGTTGAATTTCTAATGTGGTAAACAGGGAGAGCTATTTGAACTTCTTCCCTTGTGGATTCTCTCCTTGCAGAGAAAACCTGCACTGCACGAGGACATCGGTTTCATATTATCAAAAGGCTTTTGATCTACAAAACACCAGTCAAAAGAACACTCTGTCATTTGCACTTTTTCAATCAAATTTTCCTCTCTTTTTTTCCATTTAAATTAATAGGACTACAATTCCAATTGTGGCTCTTATATTGGAAGATTATGTAGCAAAAAATCTTAATTTTTTTAAAAAAATTCAACGACAGAAACAACTCCATGAACAACTCTACTTCGACTGTTTTATTTATTTATTTATTATTTTTTATAGTTTCTGTTCTGAAATATTGTTTGCTTTATCCTTCATATATATATATATATATATTTTAAGAAAATAAAAAAGTTTTCTTTCGTTGAGTATTGACTGCTATTCTGTCTTTATTTTCTCACTTTTGTAGGACGTAAAAAAATATAGATTTTTTTTTTCAAACTTTGTCTTAAGCTGGTGTTGACTGGACCTTTTCAAAGTTTTCTCAATGGCGACCCATCTATCATTAGATTCTCGCCAGGCTGTCATGTTTCTTTACTAAAGTCAATTGATTTAGATTTGACTTTTTATAATTTGCACGTGCAGCTGCTCGTCTTCTCGTGCCGCTTGAACCTCTCAATTCAGCCTAAGGTTATAATATAATAGTAAAATATTTAAATTATCATCCAAATACTTATAATTTAATTTTTAATTATAATATATTTAAAAAAAATTCTTTAAATAAGACATATAATAAGGGATGTCGAACTTCTGAATTATTCGCTATGAGTATTTTTTAATTTACGTTAATTAATTTTAAAATAATTGATATAATAAGTTATTTAATTTACGTTAATTAATTTTAAAATAATTGATATAATTTTATAAAAGTTTTTTTTATCGATAATCAAGCTAAATTAAAAAACATTCGCAGCAGACAATCTATCAATTCAATATTTTTTTTTATAAAAAAACATTTTTTTTCAAAAAAATAAATAATAATAAATTCCATTTTTACTAAGGAACTTACAAAATCATTCATCTTTATCCAATCCATCAATGCTTTGCGGCACACAAGAAAACTCTCAAAAACATCATTATCTTCAATAAGCTATCGAAATTCAAGTAGTTATTTAGATCTAAACAAGATGAGACATTTGGCTGTAATTCAATTCAAGTTCTACAAGTGGATGAGAATGATCATTCATCTTTATCCACTCAAAAATGCTTTGGTGCACAAAAGAAATCGACAAGAAAGCTCTCTCATGAACATTACCTTCGATGTGCTATCGAAATTCAAATAGTTATATGAATCTAAACTAGTTCGAGTTCCAAGTGTGAACCAAACGAGTCAAACCTCACTCAATTCAATTTAAGTTCTACGAGTTGACTAAATATCTCCACGTTCCCCGAATCAATCCCCTGATTCCTTTGAACGTTTCCACATCTTCCTTCCTCTGTTTTCTGAAGAGAGCCTTGCCAAACAAGCAACTCCATGCATAAATAAGCCTCGAACTCTTCTCCATGAATTCATTCTTCTTCCCTCTGAAGACATGGAGCAGCACTTGAACTTCTCCGAGCAGAGCAAGAAACAGCGGAGGAGGCCGCTGCCAAAGCGAGGCGAGGTCAAAGCAGGGATCTTTAAGAGCATCGCAAAGGCAGTCATCCCCGTGGCCTTCAAGAACAGAAGCGATGGCGGCTTCACCTCCAAGAAGTCCTCTCCGGCGACAAAGAGCGGGTAGGGATCTTTAAGAGCATCGCAAAGGCAGTCATCCCCGTGGCCTTCAAGAACAGAAGCGATGGCGACTTCACCTCCAAGAAGTCCTCTCCGGCGACAAAGAGCGGGTATACTTACGGCTTCGACGACGACGATCGATTAGTCATGGAGAATTCGGCGGAGACTGAATTCCTGTGTGTATATGTATATGTTTTTTGAAGTTCGGCTCTGTTTTTTGGAAACAGAATAGTAAGCAGGCGGTGTCATTTGAGATGCTTGTGAAAAAAAAAATGTGATTTTAATTGGTTTTGTTCCTGAGTTGGGATTCAGTTCTCCAGATTTCTTTAGATTTTCTTCGATTTTTTTGTTCTCGTTTGCTGCAGTTTCTTGGTGATTTTGGTTTGCAGGAGGGAGAAAAAAAATCAGAGTAATGGACGCGAATAATGAATTTTTCTCATTCCTTCCTTTTCGTCGCCTGCAATATAATATTAGAGGCGTGGGAAAATATCAAAAATTTAATATATCATATTTATTTTATCTAACTATATTGAAATATATTCATTTTGTGATATACTAAAAATTTTGATATAATATTATATTATTTTAAATTTTTCGATATCGATATAAGATTTATATATATCAAAATTTTTGATATATTATATTGATATTGAAATTTTATTATAAACGGTTTAAAATTAATATCATACCGAATTTCGGTACGGTATCAATAAAAAAAAGTTTTATACCGGATTTTTTGATATATTAACAATATACGAACTGATGATTCGATATACCTAAGCCACCCTAATAGAAATGGAAGCAAATAATATAATCAATATTTACTTGGATAATTAATGGGTATCTAAATATTTAGCA
>JBBUKS010000113.1:332137-343098 GCA_038050645.1 Hedychium gardnerianum | reverse complement strand
TCTGATCTAATTATCATGTGCTTGCTCATGATGATCCGGAAAGATCAAACCCTAGTGTTTGGATTGGAGTAGCGTGTAGCGTGTGTCTTGATACAGATGTATCATGTTGTGTTCTGTAATATCATGTGCTTGCACATAATGATCCGGATTATGTTATCTAGACAAAACCATAATCATGAAAAACAATTATATAATGAACTACAACAAAACCACAATCGTGATTCGGATTGGATCATGAGCGACGTTAATGAGATCCAACATGACGCCTCACTGCCTTACGCTCGTCACTCCCACTGTCAGACTGCTGCTACATCCCAGATTTACCAGATGGTTGGTGGTCGATCTATAGAGCCAAGTTGTCCATCCACCTGATCACAAGAGCTGAATCGAATCGCAAAAGCTGCATATGTAAAAGCACGGCACTCCAGTCGATCAGTGGAGCCAAATTATCCACCTCCAAAATTAATCAGAGCACACGAGCTAGATATACATACTCCTTTAATCAACCAATAGATTTGTTAATAACAATGAACCTCCTTTAATCTATTCTTCTAGATGAATTAGTGATCAAAGTTCGAATCTCAGCTACAGTGTATTGTAGGAAATTTTTCCTCCAATGAGAAGCGGGCCTAAGAATGCTGGTCATTCGGATGGACCTCCATTAACGCTTCCCGATTTATCCTGGTGACCAATGGAAAACTTCCGTGGGACCGGATCGGTCACTCCAGATTCAACGTTACCTAATCTGATTAATCATTCTAGATGAATTAGAATCACACCCCTAAAGTAGGACTAAATTGATCACTATATAAAAGATTTACTAAATTCAAATAAGGATTGAATCCTAATAAAAATCGTGAATATACCTTATTCCTAATTTATTCTCGTCTAATAATATATGAGATAGTCATGAAGAACCAAATTTCACATTTTTATCAAATTCGATGAATCAGAATCACAATCATATTTAAGCTTCAAGGCTTTAGAAAGGTAAACTCTATTTTTTTCCCCTCACATTTCAAATAAATATGGAATCGTCAAATAAATTGAATTAGTGCAAAGGTATAAATCAGGCTAAGAGAAATAGTAACTGTTCGGGCATGCAATTTATATTATAAATAAGAAAGACATATAAATATCATTCTTTGAGACATATAAATAAGAAAGACAATAACAACAAGTAATATACAAAAAGTACATATCATTGTCATTTTTTACGATGACAAAAGGAATTTATTAATCTGGACAATAACCAATACATATTATGGAGAATCACAATCATCATTATATCCACAGCAAATAAAGTGAGTGATTCAATATTTTGAACACATGAGCATAAACGATCGAATCATAATATAATTATGCAGATGATCAGATAATAGTCTTAATTTCATAAAATTCTAAAGGTGGATAAGCTCCTTGAAAGAATAACAAGTTCATGTTATAAAAATGAATACCACTTGGAATTCAAACTTCATAGGAATCAGAAGGCTAGAAGTTTATATATATGACCAAAAACGGTAAAATGCAGCGTATAATTAATATAAATAGTGCAGCAATAAGAGCGAACAAGTAAATTAATTAAACCAATACTACCAAATAGCATAAGATAGACAATATTTGCATAAAAAAAAACAATAACACAAATACTATAACAATTTAATTAATCGAAGCATGATATGAAAACAACTAATTACAAACTTATATGCAAAATCTCATTCTATCCAATGATAAAAAAATTATTATTCAATAAATTTATAAAGAAGTAAAGAGAAAAGACGAAGGAATATATAAGCAACGGCATAAAAGACTCATCTCTATCTCAAGATACAATTGGCGTTGGAGTTTCTGTCAGTCATAGTGATTAGTGAGATCCCGTTTTGCATTTCCAATAAATTAACAATAAAGATGCTTTAAAAAGATATATATTGTGAAAAGGACGATTTAAGGAGGATTCATTGAGATTAAATAAAAAATAATATTCAACTTGGTAAAACTTCATCAAAACTCCTTTAATAAGAAAAGCTTGTTCAAATAAATAAATATAACAATGTAGTCTAAGATAATATCCGCAGCATAAAACAATAAATATAATATTAAACTGGTATGTCTCTATCCCACGCACTTAAATAAAAAAGTGTCGCGTGTGCTCAAAATTGGACAGAGGCGTCTTTTCGTTGAGGTTTTGGAATTGATAAATAAAAAAGAGATCCAAATGACATTGAGTGGAGGAAGAAGAAAAGAGAGAAAAATGAAAGACTGGAGAGGGTTGTAGAGCAGCAGAAGAAGGCGAGCATTAAAGAAAACAGTGATATTAAAAGAGGAAAATACCACAAATCTAATCAAATAGGATGCCTTTTGATTCCTATGTGACCAAATTAATGGAGAGCTAGGTTGTTTTGACATTTAGACAGACTTTAAACGAAAATAATATAGTTTCTCACAGATCACAATTTAAGGGGGGAAAGGTTTAATTATAAATGATCATTTCCCCCGGATTGAACCAACAGTTCGAATGGAACAAGAACAAGTTAAGAGGACAAGCAAATAACCTTATCCGAAAAATAAATTAGGAAACAAGTATTGACTCAGTCATGGACAAGCTGAGGATGAATGAGAATTCTGAAGGAATGCTGTCAGAGATCATCATTCAAGTAACTACATTAATATTATTCTTCTATTAAGATACAGAATTTGCACTCAATAATCTCTTGATGACTAATTCTAAAAAACAAAGTTATAAAAAAAACAAATCGGTTCAATGTAAATTCTATCTTAGATGTTCTAGCAAATGCAATATAATTGCCGAAATTTAGAATGATGGCCGACTGTTATAGCCAAAAACAAAACCTTTACAAAAGCAATTTGCTATAACTAATCTTTATGTTCAAGACACTTCAAATAAGAACAAACCAAACAAATAAATAATTGTTTGACTAGATTAGACCAATTTCCGGTCTGGAGATTGATTGAAAATAAAATAAGTGGCAAAACCACATAAACCAAGAAGAAGGTAATATATGATAAACAATGTGATGGCATGCATAAGCAGTGACGTACCTCCCTAATCATAAGATAGAATAAGTGCATCAATAGAAAAAAGAAATAGATTCTTGGGGTCCAAAGACTTTGGACTTTTGCGTAAGAAAAAAAATTAAAAGTTGTTGGGGCCACCACGTCTTTTAAGTTCATCTAAGAGTTACTCACGGCTAGCAATGGCATGGTCAAAATTTTTTTTCCAATTCTTCTACTTATGCTCATTTAATTTATACCAGTTTAATTAAGTAAATAAATATTCATACCGACCACATAATAAATGAATAGATAATTTAAGTACCTAAATAAATAGATACCTGACCACAACTGCACGACTATTTATAAATAATTACTAATGTTATAAATGGATTTACTTTTAATTTTTGAATTGCTAATATTATAACAAAATTAATAAGATTGTATTATAAGAGATAAAGTCACTATATATAAACTATAATAGTAGTATTACTATTACATGATTACTATAATTTTAATTGTGGGTAAGTATCCATATACACCTACAAATGCACAAGGTTTCAATATCTGAACTTGATCTGTTTAAGTCCCGGTTAAATGGTTACCATGATTGGAGCAACAAAAAGAAACTTGATAAAGTGTTCAGTGGATTTTTAAATTTACCTGTTGTCCGGACCAAACTGGAGAACTTCTCGAATGAACTCCCAGCTTATGCCTGCATCACGCAGTGGAAGTTAAAATCTCTCTTCCTTCAACATGTATGACCAGTTTGGCAAAACTTAATTGTGTTCGATAATAGTACCTTTTCAGTAGCCTGCATTAATGACATAATTGAAAAAACAGACAAAGTTTGCGTGCAAGCGGTCTCACAATTTCGGTAAAAGAGTTGACAAATAACAATTTAATATTGTTTATGACCGAAAGCAATGGTCAAACAATATTAAAGGCTCTTGAACGCATATTCTGAGAGATGTCAAATATAATACAGGTGCAACATTGCATAAGACAATGATATAAGAGGATCAAACACCGCCAAATAATAATTTTTTGGCGAACAAGTGCGACCTTTCACTCTGCCGACACTGGTGTGGGTAAGCATTCCTTGCTTTGATTCAGACAAACAAATCTGCTCCTCGTTTGACACTATTGAGATGGGTTTCCAAAATAGTACGTTGGTGCGGCACCATGGGAGAAATGGAGATGGTTTGTTGCCGAGGCTGGAGTTTGCAGCAGAGGAAGAGCAGCGGTCACCTTGTTAGTAGGGAATCCTGATGATGCTGCAGAAGAGAACATTGGAAATGGAGAAGTCACATTTGTCGGCCAACTCAACATCGGTAGAGTTTGGAAACCAATCGCAGGTCTCTTGTCATTCTCTCTCACCTGCAATAATGGAAAAATGAACTCAGAACTCTTATTAAACATGATATTTGACAGAATGGAGAACTGACTCACATAAAGTTTCAATATCAAACTTGTTATTGACGATAGAACAGTGCAGGCTAATTTGATTCATCCAATTAATGTTTCAAGGACCAAGCAAAAGTATTACTCGACCCATTTCAGAAAGGTAATGTTTGGTTCACAGTTCGGACGATGAAGATTTGAGATTGGAACATAATCATCCGATTATCTATTGTGTTCCCTATTTTTCCAGTTAAATGAGGTGAAATTATGAAAAGTTGGGTGCAAGAGAACCATGTAACCGTAGCCTTTTCAAAATACAATTAACGTGTCACATAAAGAATTCATGCAAAATAACTTCAACGCTATTCCCTGACTATGGGCACTAGAGATTGAGAACATATCCATCCTATCATCACCATTATTCAGCTGCAAGTGTATTTAGATAAAGCTTCATAACTAGACACACTTCCTGTTCGTGGTAATTCATGCTCTAAAACCAACAAGTCAATGCTATAAAGAAATTAATTATGGTAGAAGAAACATTGTGTTGGAGTAAAAGAAGTGCAGGACAATGATGAGAAAATACAAGAGATACGTATTGGAAACTAGCAGATCTTGTTGAGAGATGATGAAAAAGAAATATAAGAGCAAGATTTTACCATAAATTTGAATAACGATCAGTAGCAGAAACAAGAAAAATAACATTCTTGTGCATGTTTTGTTGCATGATTTCCAAGTCCAAAATCATTTCTTCAGGAAAACTAAATAAAAATAAATTGGGTATGCTCTTAGCAATGAAATCTATCAAATACTGGTCTCAGTCTCTCAGATTGCTATGGACAAATCAAAGTTTATAGGGAACTAATAGGGAGAATAGAAAAGGTTGCAGTAAAATGCATTTGAGAGAAAGAATGCCAAGGTATCTCAATCTGCAAATTCATTACCCTTGCCTTGCTAATGTCGAATCCTTTCAACTGGCTACTGAGTGAACATTGGTTGTCCTTAGGAGTGGGGACAGATGGTTGACAAATTCTCAAATTTAGATCAATATCAGACCCTGCAAGCAATTCAGAAAATTCTAGATCATATAAATTGGAAATCTTCAATCAAGGAATCATGCTATTTATCTGGTGAAGCACTTAATGAAAATGATTTTAATTTGCAAAGAATACCCTCATTATCACACTTGGATAATATTTCTTCTTCATAGGTACTTGGCTCAAAATTAGTAACTGCCTCTCTTCCATTATATTTTATGGCTGCCTTGTCATAAGCCCTAATGAAGAGAACAGCAGAGACCAGATTGGTGTTTGAAATGAAATATAAGAAATAAAATCAAAATAAACAATCGAGAAAAATCATGATAAGGAAAAACCTAGCAGCTTCTATCTCACTGTCAAATAGTCCAAGATATATGTACCTGCACATCATGCATAGCATTCTTGTTACTCGTTAGTAAAGAATGGTTTCTTTCATTGATCTTTGTGTATACCAAATGACCATGGAAACTAAAATATCACTAAACATGCAGTGTTTACCACTTTATGCAGACAAACCTAACGGTTGTAAGCATCAAGAGGCATAAATTCAGATCTACAAAGTAGCATGCATGAACAAGTACTCATCCTTATCTTCTTAAACAACTTGTGGGAGAAGGATCTAAACATAATTTTCTTACTTCTTGCCAAGGAACTGCCCCATGCGAGCTTCCCAACGACCACACTTGTGCAGGGTGACTCCTCTATATTTCGAACTTCCCCTTGAGAATCCAGTGCTCTGACGACGAAGTATATGAACAAATTCTTCCTTTGACAGATTCTTCATCTAAAAAAATCAAAACAAAACCACAAAAAGGGGCAAAAGTAAGCGGTTGACAAATATAATGAAGAAAATGTTTGGTTTCTTTTGCACAATAGGTACCTGATTCAGATCTTCTTCATAGTCACTCAGATTGAAATTGATATCAGCATCAATTCCCCGAAACTTAATTGCAGCTCGATCATATGCCCTGGAAATAGATGCAGATTTTGAACATTCCTGCCTAGATAAGCAAATAAAAAAAGAAAGCAATAACACTACTCTCACCTTGCAGCAGCATGAGCAGTGTCAAAGCCTCCTAATAGTGTCCAAAAATAGAAACATGCAAAGATCAGAATTTTTCATTTTTGATATAACTATGAATATGATAATGTTTAATCTAGGAGGTAACTACTTACCCAAGTACACTTGCTTCCCGCAGTCCCTAACCAAAGAGGCAACTGAAGTCAATTTGCAAAAGCATGGAAGAATAAATAAGATTGACGAAGGGCAAGGTGCTAACCAGATATGAGATTCCCATCTCCCTGTCCTGCGATAGAATGTAACTCCTCGGTACTGAGAACTCCGGGATCTTGGTCCCCGGCGACTCTTCTTTGGCTGTTGCTGTGGCTGATGGAGCAGGTGTTGGTGATATGGAAGTCTTGATTTAGGTGGTGAATCAGCTTGGCAAAAGGTGAGATCAACCAAAGGCAGTTTAGATGATGATGAAGACGAAGTTGTTACAGGAACTTGACAAACATCCAAGACCACAGTCACTGGAGGAAGGAGTTGCTTCGTGATCAATCCAAGTTGTTGTTGGGCATCACTTCCATACTCCTCATGCTCCACTTCGACTTCATTTTCATCTTCTACTGAAATGGAGCTCTTCAAGATACCAAATCTGAAGGCAGCTGCAGATCGGGTTGAGCAAGAATCCTCTTCAGTTACATCCACAAAAACCGTAGCATTAAGAACGGATGAATTAGTTGTCCCAGAATCATCCATCTCTACATCTCCAAAACCCTCTGGGTCAGTCTTATCTTGAAACGCTGCCGATTCACTGGAGGATGCCAAGTTAAGGTCCAGCACCATTGCTATTCAACTGATGCTGATGAAAAACAGAAAAGGATAAACTTTGACAACAGGATTCAACTTCTTCTTGATTGCAAATAACTCAGGGTTGATCCTTCAATATCAGGAAGAACAACAAGAGAAGATAGAAGTGGAAGCAGGATAAGGCTGAATTATTCTTATTGAACATCTACGACAAGACTTCCAATACAAAATTTGTCATATCCCACTTCAAGCTGGATTCTTTCCGCATATTAGGTGGTAATCTGTTCACTACAAAAATGTACAGAAAACTCAGTCATCCACGAAATTTTAGTACACATCATATCTACAAAAAGATTGTTCCGACTAAAGCAGTATTCAAATCAAATTTCTATATACAGACACATTAGCACACTTTTAGTTTCCCAATCAAAGCACTTATATGTTCACAATTCAACTACTGCTATCTTTCTTGTACAAAATGACGATACCATCTGTTAAGTCCATCGGCTAACCAGAAACGGTGGTGTATACAGTCGCCGCAGCCGTAGCACAGCGAAGTGACCATCCGCAACTAGTTGCCAACCGACTTAAATAAGTAACGAGAGAGACAACGAGGTTCAAGGAAAAGGAAGAGAAGAGCAGCAGAAAAAAACAATAGTGGACTCCAGACGAGGTGATCAGAAACCTTTCCACCAATACTTCAAAGTTCTCCATCGCCAAGCCGATCAACTCCCCCGTTGGATCTCTTCGCTCGCGGATTCCACCCTACCAGCTAGATCTTCCTCTAATCCACCATCGCAAATCCACAAGGATAAAACAGAACACACAACACCAGATCCGATCCGTAGTAAAACAGACGACGAAGAACAACAAGATCGAAGTTGCAAAACCCAGAAAATAAACCAAAAACAAAGAGACTAGAGATCGAAGAATACCATACGAGGCTCGACCAAAAACCCCCCGATCGATCATACGGACCGCCGACCAAAGCAGCGAGAAAGAGGAACATCCGGCGACGGCAAGCGGCGGAGGAAAGAGAACTGCGGCACTACTACCGGAGCCTCCATTGCTTGCTCTATAAATATACGCCGCGCGATGAACAAGGCGAGAAGTAGGCCGACCGAAAGAAGCCGGTGGTCCGGTCCACCTGGAGATTATCTATATACAGCAATTTTGCATGCGGGCTCATCCTGGCCGTTAAACACCCAATCGGACGGACAGGGAAGAAGCTGCGGCATCGGATCAGTATTATGACTAGTTCGGTGGGGTGAGAAATGCAACGTGCCTACTTGCTAAAATAAGCCAGCGGATCATTTTCTAATCTAAATAATCATTATTATTAACATAATGATCCCAATTAATGGGAACTAATCTCTATCAACATATTACTTCAACCTCGAAATGAAATGGATTATTATTATTATTTTTTAATATTGACCGTGAGGATGAGGTGAGAATAATTACATTAAACTCCATGTAAATTTAAGATTTTTAACTTTTGGGGTTAAATGATGATAGTGAAGAAAACAATTATTTGGATTGAATAGACAATGTCAACATCACAATGATGGACAATGTTGGAGAGTAGTTCTTGTGTTATATTTTATTTTAAGAAAATAAAAATAAAAAAACGTCTCTTTTACCTTTTATTTTTATTGAAATAATATTATATTTTGTCTTAATATATTTTTATTTTAAAAACATTCTAATTTTTAATATTATTATAATCATAACTATTATAATATAAATATTTTAATTTTAATTAATATTAATAATACTTTTTATCCATATTAATTAATATTATATTATAATAATTTATATAATATAATTTATATTATATTATAATAATTATAAAATAATAACTACTACATAATTATATAATTATAACAGATCAATATTATATTATAATAATTATTATAATATAAATAATTTATTTTTAATCAATATTATTAGATAATCTCCAAGGTAGATGACTTTTCATTTTGATAAATCTAGAGCATCGTTATAATATAATATATTTTTTAAAAAAAAATAGATAGAGAATTATTTTAATAATAAAAATAGACATTTTTGATAATTCTAGTTAAAAAATGTCTTTTTTATTTTTTACTATTTTATTTTATTTTTTCTCCAAGTTACTAGGAGGAATATGTTTGGTTGGTCTATGAAAGTAGTGATTTAGGCAAGGTTTAATTGTGGGGAGGACCAGAGAAGGAACACGACAGATGCAGGACAGCGTGCCCCCACGTAAATAAAATATTCACCACCTTGCCTTATCAAAATCAAGTTTGAGGACCATTTTTAATGATAAATTAAATATTTAAAATTTAATTATAATGTATTAAAAAAAAATCTTTTTTAATAGATATTAATTTTAAGAACGTCGGATTTTTATATATATATCTTTAATTTATTTTAATAATTAATAAAAAATTTATATATAATTAAATTGATTATTTTAAAATTAATCGGATCAAGACTTGATACATCATGTCAATTAAAAAAAAATTTAAGGAGAGTTTTTACCAATTGCACCCATAAAATTAAGGAAATAAAATAAAATCTATTGTGAGGAACAATTTAAAGTTTATTGTTTAATATATATATTTTTTTTTTTCTAAAATTGAATTCTAAATTGTAAAGTTTCACATTCTTCTCCTTATTGAGCATTATTGAGTGAGGTAGGGCAAACTTAATAGCTCAGTCTCTGGCGGTGGTTGAGGATGTGCCTACGTTGTCGTCGTCAAGAAAAAATGGAACTCGATAACAAGAGGATTGAGGAACGAGAGACTTGCGCCGAGAAGAAGTGTGACAGCATTTAATATAAAATAAATAGGGACTTCTATTCTTTGCATTAATCATCAACAACATAAATATTATAGATCTATAATATAATTTAATATCACTCGTGGTATTTAAATCATTCATAATATTAACTGTTTATCAGGATTCATACGTGTTTTTTAAATTTATTTTGATACTCGATCCAAAATTTCGATCATTTTTTAAACTAATTAATTTAAAAAATTAAATATTTAAATTAATAATATATATATATATATAATTTAATATAGAATATAGAGTGATACAGAAGTTATCCGAGAATGTCATATGGTGTGTGGGATCAAGTGTCAACAAATGTGACATACGATTCTCGATTTCTATAGCCCCCGGCTCCAATAGCTCCTGGCTTCTACAGTCCCTGGCTTCTACAGCCCCCGGCTTCCTGTAGCCCCCTGCTCCAGTAACCCCTGACTTCTACAGCTCCCGACTTCTATAGCCCCCGGCTCCTAGTAGCCAACAGCTCCAGTAGCCCACGACTCCTTGTAGCCCCCGGCTCCTTGTAGCCCCCGACTCCAACAGCCCCTGCTTTTACAACCCCGGCTCTGGCAACATCCGATTCCAACAACCCTCGGCTTCTGTAGGTCTCGGCTCCAACAGCCCCCGGCTCCAACAACCCCCGACTCCAATAATCCCCGGCTTCTACAACCCCCAGCTCCAGGAGCTCCTGGCTTCTACAGCCCCCGGTTCCTACAGCCCTCGGCTATAGACACCTCCCAGATCCTTCGATCACGAAAGATTTCCAAACATAAAAAGGTAATCGTCATAAAGACTCACACATTCTCCGACAACGGATAAATATTACCCTCAAGAGAACGTTACAAACGTAAGTGTTATCCTTCGATTAATCT
>JBBUKS010000113.1:283880-315681 GCA_038050645.1 Hedychium gardnerianum | reverse complement strand
AGCTTGATGAGTTAAATTATCAAGTACATGCATTTGATATAATAATGCATTTAATATAGGAGAAATCAAATTGTTTTTGGACTTCCTTTTGTCATGGCTATATAAGCCAAGTTGGCATGAAAATAAGATAGAGAGAAAAAGTTACATGTCCTCCTTAGCTATATTCCTCCTCTAAATTATTGCACTCCTCTTCTATCCCCAAATATCATATCTTCTCCCTCTTCAATTGGTATCAAAGCGAGGTGAGGCTCAAGAAAAATGACATCTATAAATGTTGCTACTCCATTTTCACATACTTTCAACGGAGAAGATTATCATTATTGGAGCAGCAAATTTGAAGTTTGATTGAAAGTATTTGACTTATGGAATATAATCGATAAAGGATTTTTTGAGCCTGAAGATGAAGAAGCCTTGAGTGATGTTGAAAAGAAAGTTTTGGTGGATAATCGGAAGAAGGACATTCATGTTCTCAATCAGATCAATCTCGCAATAGACAAGGTAGTGTACGAGAAAATCCACAAAGCAACAACATCAAAGCAAGCTTGGGAAATTCTACAAAAGGCTTATAAAGGTGATAAACAAGTGAAGAATGTTCAACTTCAAATTTTGAGATTAAAATTTGAAAAATTGAAGATGAAAGAAAATGATAGTGTTAATATTTCACAAAAGTTGGTTCTATAGTGAATCAAATGGCTTCGAATGGTGAAGTTTTGGATGATCTCAGAATTATACAAAAGGTACTTCGTTCTCTTTGTTAGTGCAATCGTCCTCGGGTCAAGGTTGACCAAGTTGACTAAGCTCAAGATGGCTCGAGCTTGAGTTTCGATGTTTGGATAATATGTGAGAAAAAAGTCAAGTAGGTCAAAGTTAGGCGGAGACTTGACTGGGAAAAGTCCTAACTGGAGGTTAGGCAAATGAAAAGTCTTAAATAAGGTTAGGCAAGAAGGAAAGGCCTAGTGGGACTAGACAGTGGAAGACCTAACTAGAGGTTAGGCAAATATAAAGTCCTAACTAAGGTTAGGTAAGAGTGAAGACATAGTTAGGAACAAGGCAATGGAAGTCCTAGCTGGGCTAGGCATTGAAAGTCTTAGCGGGGCTAGGCATTGGAAGTCCTAGTGGGACTAGGCAAACCTGATTGGAAACTAGGTTAAGTCCAATGTGGGTCAGCTGGGAGCTGAACACTTGGCACAAGGGAGAAGTCTCAGTGGGACTAGGCAAACCTAGTTGGGAACTAGGTTAAGTCCAAGGTGGGTCAGCTAGGAGCTGAACACTTGGCACAAAGGAGAAGTCCTAGTGGGACTAGGCAAACCTAATTAGGAACTAGGTTAAGTCCAAGGTGGGTCAGCTAGGAGCTGAACACTTGGCACAAGGGAGAAGTCCTAGTGGGACTAGGCAAACCTAGTTGGGAACTAGATAAAGTCCAAGATGGATCAGCTGGGAGCTAAACACTTGGCACGTGATCGGAAGTCCACGTGGGTCAAGAAGAACTTGGCATATGGCATAAGTTGGAGCCAATCGATTGGGCAATGGATTGGGCAGCATGTCAATCGATTGACTGAGTGAGTCAATCGATTGACAAGAAGTTTCTCTCGAGGGAACAGGTGGTTGAATCGATTGTGATTGGTCAATCGATTGGAGAAGCAAAAAATCGTGAGTGAACAGTAGCTTCCTAGACCAATTGGGAAGAAGTTTGTCTGTGCACAGTAAGGGCCCGAATCAATTATCGTCTCCGGCCAATCGATTGAGAGAAAGAAATTGCGAGTGAACAGTAACTTCCCAGATCAATTGGCCAATTGATTGGGAAGAAGTTTCTCTGTGCACAGTAAGGGCTAGAATCGATCGGGCAATTGATTGGAGTGTGATTTTTGCAAAGCACAGTAGTTTTCTCGCGAAGGTGATGAATCGATTGGGAGATTTCTCGCGAAGCACAGAAAGCTTCTGAACTGATTGGGGCAATCAATTAGAAGCTTCCGAATCGATTGGTATGGCTCATCAATCGATTGAGGGTTCGAAAAAGAGTCATTCTGTAATTTTGAATGGTCGAGCTGACGTGACAATCGATTGGGTCAAAAGGCAATCCATTGGGAGGCGTCGAGGAACCCTAAAAAAGGGGTGTTCGCGAGGATTTCAAAGACATTGGTTCACGAAGCTTATGGCCAGTTCTTGAGAGATTTGGGGAAGAAGTGCTGCTACATTTTCAAGTCTACAAGAGGCATTTTCAAGCAACAAGAGATCAAGCAAACAAGGTTTTCATTTATATTTATATTTTCTTGTGTATTTTGAGTTTCTTGTTGTATCTTCGTGCTTGAGCTTGTACGAGGCTTCTCCGCCTCCGTGAATGAGATTTTCATAGTGCATCTATAAGTGAGGAGAGTGGACCCTTAGATTAGTCACCTCAAGGAGGTGGATATCAAGTAAAACAAAGGTGTTAGCATTGCGCTTCAAGTTTCTACTGCAACAACAATTCAAAGAAGCAATCGAAGTTAATCACCCCCCCCCCCTCTAGCTCTCTGCATGTCCTAATGCTCTTCCTGAAAAATATTTTAGTCTTGTTACTGTTATTGAGCAAACAAGAGATTTGAAAAGCATGAATTTGGAGGATCTAAAAGGCATTATGAAAGACCATGAAGTGAAGATTAATTTATTATTTCCCCGTCACAACAATCTAATCAAGCTCTTAAATCCCAAGTTTCTATTAGAGGTTATGATTCATCCTATCACAGTAGGGGCAAAAACTTTAGATGTCGTGGTGATTCAAGCTCTAATAGAAGAGGAAGAAATAATCAACAACACCATCAAAATGACAGTAATGAAAATCGAAGCTTCAAGTTTCAAAGAGGAAGAGGAGATGGTGGTTATCAAAGAGGCCGAGGGCTTGGCTATATTGAATGTAGCTATTGTTAAAAACCAGAACATAAAGCTACAAATTATTGACACAAACAAATAGATGATAAGAAAAATAGTTACATCAAGTGTAATCACTGCCATAAGCTTGGACATAAATCTGCAAATTGTTGGTTTAAGCCAGAAGATTACAAGCAAACTGAAAGTGGTCTTATTCATCAAAGTAAGAATGAAGAAACTTTGTTGCTTGCTTCCAATGACAACAAAGTTGATGAAATGTGGTACCTAGACAGTGGGGTTAGCTAGCAAACACATGACAGGTAACAAAAAAATATTTTCCAGTTTATCTAAAATTGATCATGGTGAAGTGATGATTGATGATGCTAGTACTCATAAAATTGAAGCAATTGGTGAGATTTCCTTTAAAACTAAGTTTGGAAATATTGAGAAAATGTCTGAAGTTTATTTTGTTACTGGTTTAAAAAGCAACTTGCTTAGTGTTGGTCATCTTATGAAGAAAGCGTATGATTTGCATATGCATCATGCTTGCACTATATCAAAAGGCAATCAGGTTATTGCAAAGATTGGTGTAACCTCTAACAACTTATTTTCTCTCAAACTTGAAATTATAAATTTATCTTGTTTTGCTGTTGTTGATAAAAAGGTTTCAAAGCTGTGACATAATAGGTTTGGACACTTAAATTATGAAAGTTTAAAGTTGTTATCAACAAAAGAGATGGTTAGAAGATAGCCAAAGATGGACCAAGTTGAAGAAGTTTGTGAAGCATGCCAACTTGGAAAGCAACACATAGATCCATTCCCACAACAAGCTTCTTGGAGAGCAAAAAGGTCATTGGAACTTGTTCATTCTGACCTCTGTGGAAATATGCCAACATAATCACTTGGCGGGATTAAGTTCTTCATTACTTTCATTGATGACTTCATAAGGAATGTATGAATTAAATTTCTCAAAGAAAAGTCTCAAGCATTTCAAGCTTTTAAAGATTTTAAAGTTGAAGAATTGAGAATTATATTGGGCTTCGTATCAAAACATTAAGAATTGATCGTGGTGGCGAATATATTTCAAATGAAGCTGAGAAATATTTTAGAGAACATGGTATAAGGCATGAGTTGATAGCTCGTTTTACAACACAACAAAATGGTGCAAGTGAAAGAAAAAATAGAACTATTGTTGAAAGTATGAGATGCATGCTCAAAAGAAAAAATTTACCAAATGAATTTTGGACAAAAGTTGTTTCTTATGGAAGTTATCTTATTAATCGTTCTCCAATAGAAAGATTGAAAGATTGCACACCACATGAGGAATGGTATGGAAGAAAGTCTGATATTCAACATTTAAAGGTGTTTGGGAGCATTGCTTATTCACTCATTCCACAAGCAAATAGAAATAAGTTTGATGACAAATCTAAAAAGTGCATCTTCGTTGGATACAGTGAAAGAAGCAAAGCCTACAAGTTATATAATCCAAAGACCAAAAATGTTGTTATAAGCTGTGATGTTCATTTTGATGAAGATGCAAGTTTTGAAGATCCAAAAGGCAAAGCAAACGAGATCCACATTCCTTCAATTAGTGAACAAGAATTAGAATAAGACAATTCTTCTCATTCACCAAGAAATTCACCAAGTTCTTCAACAAGTCCTCCTCCAAGGAAAATGCGAAGTGTGCAGGAACTCCTAGATTCAACCGAGCCCATTGAATATGATGATTTTGTATTCTTTGCTTTTTTTTTTTTGCAGGAGAATAACCAATTTCCTTTGATGATGCAAATAAGAAAGAAGTGTGAAAAAAAATCATGAAAGAGGAGATAACTGCCACTGAAAAAAATGAAACTTGAGAGTTCACTAATCTTCCTCCACAAAAAAAAAATCCATTAGCGTTAAATGGGTATACAAGATAAAAATGAATGCAGATTGCTCCATCAACAAGCATAAAGCTATGCTTGTAGCAAAAGGACACAAGCAAAGAGAAGGAGAAGATTTTACAGAGGTATTTGCTCCCGTGTCAAGACTTGATACTATTCAATTAATAATCTCTCTTGTAGCTCAAAATAATTGGATTTTTTTTCAAATGAATGTCAAATCAGCATTCTTAAATGGTGTGCTTCAACAAGAGGTTTATCTTGAACAACCTCTTGGTTTTGTTAAAAAGGGAGAAAAAAATAAGGTCTACAAGTTGAAAAAGGCTTTGTATGGACTAAAGCAATCGCCAAGGGCTTGGTATAGTTGCATCAATTATTACTTTGAGAAGAGTGATTTTCTAAAATGCAATTAGAGCATACTTTCTACCCCAAATCCAATCCATTTGGAAGCTTTATATTTGTAAGTCTTTTACGTTGATGATCGTATTTTTACTAGTAATGATTTGAAGATGCTAGATGATTTCAAACTCTCAATGAAGAATGAATTTGAGATGACTAATTTGGGAGTGTTACATCATTTTCTTGGAATTGAAATTCTAAGATTCAAGTATGGAATTTTCATCACTCAAGAGAGTTATGCAAAAGAAATTTTGAAAAATTCAGAATGGCGAATGCAAATCTTATTTTAACTCCTTGTGTTGTAGGATTAAAGTTGTGCAAGCATGGTGAAGGGAAATTGGTTAATCCAACTATGTTTCGAAGTTTGGTTGGAAACTTAATGTATTTGACTATTGTAAGTTTGGTGAGTAGGTTTATAGAGAAACCATTCTCTGATAACTAGGAGACGATAAAAAGAATCCTTAGATATGTGAAAGGAAGTCTTAATTATGACATTTTCTATCAAGCAAGTGCATAGTTAATTTTATTGGTTATACTGACAGTGACTTAGTAAAAAGTATCGATGATAGCAAAAGCACCTTAGGTTATGATTTTGATCTTGAAAGTGGAGCTATAGCATGGTGTTCAAAAACACAGTCTACTATTCATGCTGCTTCTTTTGCAAGATGTCATTTACTTTGGTTGCGTGGAATTTTGGAGAATCTCAAGCATGATCAAGAAGGTCCAACAACCTTATTTTGTGATAACAGTTCAACAATTTCAATTTCAAAAGACTTAGTTCTTCATGGAAATATAAAGCATATTCGAATTCGGTATCATTTCTTAAGGGAGCTTGTGAACGAAGGTAGCGTTTATGTTGAATATTGCAAGACCAATGAATAAAAGATTGATATCTTCACTAAACCACTTGGAAGACCTACTTTCACAAAAATTATAACAAGCTTAGGAATAAAGAGCAAGTTTGGTTTACTAGAAGTATTGTTAGAAGTCTAAACCAAATTACATTCTTAGAAGACTAAACCAAATTGTATTATTGGAACTTAAAACCAAATTGTTTTGGTCTTCATCAAGTCAGATTGGATTGAATTATGTAGTGACTAATTAAGTTAGCATGATGAGTTGAATTATCAAGTATATGGATTTGATATAACAGCGTATTTAAGTGTATTTAATGTAGGAAGAACCAAATTATTTTTGAGGCTATATAAGACAAGTTGTTGCATGAAAAATAATATTGAGAAAAAAAATTACATTTTTTCCTTAGCTACATTCCTCCTCTAAATTGTTACACTCCTCTTCTATCCCCAAATATCTTATCTTCTCCTGCTTCACACGCTCACCGCCCTCTAGCTTGCCTTCTCCAACACCGACGCTCACAAAATCCTCTTCACCACTGCGGCCATGCCCGCAACGTGCACTAACAACTCCACATGGCCCTCTGCGCATCGGCATGCACAATCCATTACCACCAGAGCCGACTCGTACACTCCGCGATCAACCTCTTGATAACCAATATTTTGATAGATTATTTTGCACTCATATTTTGACAGATTACCACCAGAGCCAACTCGCACAATTGATTATATTCAAGTAATAATTGATTGACTGTGATTTCAAACAATTAGAGGTTAAATCAGTCAAGTGACTAATCTACTAATTGCAGAGCCTTAACTTTCAAAGACTATATTTGGTTGTCTAGTTGGCTAAAGATATTTTTCAATCAATTGGAAGGGACTAAAATACATTCGTTGGAGCCTCTATAAGAGAGCTTTTAGGCACTCAACACTCATTGAACAACATCTAATTTTATTGTTCTATAGTGCTTCAAAAGACTCCAAAGTCTTAGATCAAGGATAAATAGCTCTCGGTAATCTTACACCTAATTTTACATTTTTATTATCTTTTAGATGAGAAGTTTTTATTGTAAGCAACCATTATTATTATTATTATTTTATTTTATTAGTTGGTATCAAATATTTAGTTTACGTTGACTAATTCTGAGAATGATCAATCTAGTTCTACGGAAGTTTTCCATCTGCTACCAGAATAAATCAGGAAGCACTTGTAATGGATGGTTCATCAGCCCAACGTCCTTAAGTTAACCGTTCATTAAGAGAAATTCATATGTTAATTCATCAAAACTGAGACTCGATCCTTAAATACCTGAGAAACTGAGAAGGTGTCATATTGCTGTATCATTATTCCGGGGGCTTATTGTAAGCAACCATTAGTTGGTGTGTAGAGGGGTTTCCTTACCTATTATAAGGGTTGATTATAGTGGCTTTTGCAGGTGATGCTTCGAAAATGTCATAAGTCATTAAGTAGGACGAGATCTCTGAATTGTGTTATATCATTGTGTTAGCATCATATTTAGTTTTCCATTTTTTGTATGTGTATGCTATGTTGGGACTGGTGATGTCACTAGAGATGACTGAATAATGATTCACTCCAATCGTGTTTGTGGTTTGAGTGTGCTTGTCTATAAAAAATTAATACACCACAAAAATACAAGTAAAAAATACAAGCATAATAAATTTATTTTTACATAGTTCAAAGCCTCCAATTCTTACTCCACATCCTAGTGATAACACCATTTTGTTTTCTCCTTCTCGAACACCTTCTATCGCTAGAGATAGAGAAATCTCTTACCATCCATGTTCTTAAAAGCAATACAACAATACAATGATACAAATACAAAAATAAAAGTAAATAACTTTACAAATGAATCTAGCTTTGTTGGTTTTCTTATTGCCTCCTAAAGGTATGGAAATGCAACATTACTCTCCTCGAAAATCCTCCAAAAATTGACATCCGAAATCTTCCACGAAATCCTCATTTATAAGCTTTAAGTCGTGGCTGGAAACTATCCGACTGTCGATTGTTTGTTTCCATCAATCGATTATTCTTCTAGAATACGAACATTACACATACAGAATAACTCTTCCAACTCAGGATTAACTATAATAGTCGACTGTTATATCCTATCAGTCGATTGTTGCATTAACAATCAAGTTTCTGAATCAACTTAGAAACTCTCTATTAGCTCCAATAGTATCATCAGTCAATTGATTGTTTCTATCAATCAATTAATGATGATCAAATGAGTTGATCAGTCGAATTTCATACATTCTATTTGCTCCAACAGTATTATATATTAGTCGATTGTTCATACCCAATAGTCGACTGATATTCCATGAACCTCCTTAAACTCCTCAAATCACAAACTCGTAGTTTAGGGATTCATTAGTCGATTGTTAGTCCATAGCAGTCGACTAATACCTCTGTTTCAATCTTACCAACGTTGAATTCTCACTCTACCTAATATTTGGTTGACCTCAATCTATCAAGACTTTCTTTACCTAGTATCCGATCAACCTTAATTTGTCGGGATTGCCTTTATCAAGCATCTAATTAATTTTGACCTATTAGGACTTCACCATTGCATAACATCCAATTAACCTTGACTTACTGGGATTTCATCATTGTCTAGCATCGGGTCAAACTTGACTTGTCAGTACTTCACCACTATCAAATATCCAATCCTCTTTGATCTATTTGAATTTTTCTTCTCATGTGTAACATTCATCCTCCATGACCTATTAGGACTTCCACCATTGCCAAGTCTTCGATCAACATTGATCACTTGGATTTCGCCCTTCCAAACTCCCTATTGGACTTTTAACTGTCAAATGTTTGATAGCCACTTGGACTTCTCTAAGGTTAAATATTCAGTTAACTTTAACCAACACCAACGTGGTGTTGGTTTCAGAAGACCAGTATCAAGTTTCATGTCACTTGGCACGTAATCATAGTTTCTTGTGGGAGTTTCAGAACCATGGTTGAAGGTCATATATATATATATATATTTTAGACACTCACCTCTTTTATTTCATGTCAAAATTTTAGAAATTCAAAACATCTAGGTCCATCAATAAATTTCTGAAGGACGACGGGGCGGACGACCTCGCCGGGAGCTTGAAGTCTTTGATGGCCTTGGAGTAGGGAGGGCAGCAGTCGACGGGAGTGACGCCGGGGCAAGATCGGCGGGGCTGCACTTTGAGAGGTTCAGCGCCTCTATCGGTCTGGCGAGGGCGGCAGCTGGATTGCTGTCGATCCTAAGGCCACCGGCGGCGGTGGCGGCAGCTCCGCAGAGTCCGACGAACACGTCGCGGCGGTCGAGCGTGAGCTCATGCTCATCGCTTGATTCGCATGCAATCACTGAACGTTGACGCCGTCGTCGTCTAATTAAAGAAGGCATTTTGGCTGCGAAGGCGCATGCAAAGGGGGAGTAGTTATTGGCAGTTGGATGAAGAATTAATTGAGAAAGGCTACCCATGAAATGAAATGGATTATTAATATTCAATATAATTCATCTCTCCGTGTGCATCTCATATATACCTTTAGGACTTAGTTTTTAAATTTTAGAATTTAAATTATAATATTCAAACTAAAAAATAATATCAAAAAAAAAAAATTACAACACGATAGGTGAGAAAAATAACATTTCTTTTATATATATATAAGAATAATATCCTATTTATCTTATGATGCTCACCTTATGTGCACAATGTATAATTTTTTTAATTTTAATTTTTCTTTTTCTTTAGCTTAGATATTATAACTTAAATTCTAAAAATTAAATCCTAAATTCTAAATCCTAAACTCTAAAAAAAGTTAATAAAAAAAAAATCATTATGATGCACACAAGATAAGTTGGGTAACATTCTTTTATTATATATATATCCTGAATTTTAATGAATCATAATTTTTAATTTGGGTATCAGAACGAAGTGCGATTTGTCTTGAATCGAAGCTCTTTCAAAGACCTACGTTTGTTACCGGATAGAACCCATAACTGGCAAAATTTTGAATTCAAAAAATAACGTTTAAGACCTTTTCGTAGCCGCCGAACGTTTTTTATATTATTTTTAGTATTTTTATTTTTATAATATTTAAAGTATTTTTGATATTTATGGATTAAGATTTATCTATTTAAACATCATGTTTAATTGTTTGAGGGTCAACCTTTGCTCTTCAATAATATTATTTTTTTGGTAAAATCTAGAGGACGACGATTTTGCTTTTTGATTTTTCTTTTTGTTTCTTCACAAATCCTCTTTTTTGTCAGCCCGTAAAATAATCGTTATTCCATCCGGAGTCAAAGAGATAAAACAAAGAGAAAGATGATTGGTTAGGTAGCATATATACTTTCCTTCTTAGTTCCATTGAACAATGAATGGTAGTTTGAGGGCTCTTAGTTTTTTATCCATTCCATTAATCAATTTTTGTCCCAAGATTAAAGAATGTTATCTCATCCAATATTCCAATTCAGAGACTCTTTAGTTGGTGAAGACCTTAGATCGATTTGATTGGGAAAGCCTTATGTTTTAAATTTGTTCCAAATGTGAGTGATTGAGATCGAGCTTTAATTGTTATTAAGGAGCGGTAGATCGTATGATCGGAATGTTTCTAGAAATGGAATTTAAATTTCAACATCTTTTGTCTACCTCACAATTGATTCATTACTAAAATACTACTGAAATTTTTTCATTTACAATCTTGTGAGTTTAGTAATATACTGATGGACAAAAGCAATATTTTCCTTCACCTTCATTCTCTCAAAATCTTCTCTCCATTATACATTTTCACTCGATAATTTACCAATGATAGTAATTAGGTATTTTCTCAATTCACTGTGATCCACCAGTACTTGATGACGATCACGGTCTTCCATTATATCCTGGAAACAAATGACCTAGAGAACCTCAAAGCATAGTCGGAAGTGAGATGAATCTATTTCAAGAAAATTGCATTAAGTAGTACCTCGACGTTCGCTTGGCAAAATCCTTCCTGACTCGGCGTCCACTCGTGAACCACTCAGTGATCGACTCCCGACTTGGGCGACGTGTATCCCAACTTGGTGAAATCCTTCCCGACTCGACGAGGAACTTTTTGACTCGAATACTTGCTTCCCGACTAAAGGAACAACTCGGTGTTTCCTTTCCCAACTCGGAGTCTTTGCTTTCCGACTGAAGGAAACACTCAGAGTCTTCTTTCCCCGACTCTCGACTCGAAGATCTGCTTCCCGATCGACCGGAAGAAGCACTCGGCGACTTACATCCTGACCGGAAAGTATTCGGCATCCACTCGGAAGCTTAGTTATCTGCTCGGGGTACTTGGCGGATTCAATACTTGGATCCCGACTGAGACTCGGCATTCACTTCCGACTTTGCGTGGACCACCGGAAGCACAATTGAATCAGCCTCACTGATAGTTTGAGATTATTTGTTCAAGTGATCTCAACCGATAAATTGGAATTAATTTTATATAATTTTAATTCAACTATTTTTTTTTAATATCTTCCACAGGTTGTCTAATATATATAGGTATATTATAATGATTCTCTTATAATTTCATTATCGTTGAATACTATATTTTTATTGGGACAATATTTTCATGATCGAATCAACAATATTGTCGTCGATAGGTACACTATCCTTGTAATGTCTCTACACTTGGTGAACTAGAATCGCTTGAGTATAGTACATGAATATTGACTCCAAGTTCAATAATTAATAAACCAGAGTCAATCATAATACCTTGCTTTAAATGCTTTTAATTCAATGCATGTTCATTTAGAGAGAAAATATTTCCTAACTACGAACGTAAATTGTCTTGGTCAGCTTGGAAAGTAGCACCAATGAATTCACCTTGTCCATTTTCATACACTAAAAATAAATTCATAATTACTTAATGATATTCTTAATTAACTAGAGTATACTTATCTTCATTATGGTTGACTTGATATCGACTACTACATATATATGCTCAAAGCATATAATACATCAAGCCTGATATAAATCATGGCATATATGCTTGATCCTTTTTTCTTTCGATTTGTGTTTTAGGACATATGCTTTTAAAGAAGATTATGTCACGAGGAAGAAATCCTATAACCTTTTCAATACATAGTAATGTGCAAACCCTACAAAAATCTAACTAAGCTCTTGGATTTATCCTTATATATAGATCCTTGTAGCTACAATATAGGTTGTATCCAGAGATGTAAATTAGGTCATGTCACTTGTGGCATAACTTGATATGACTTGTGTGTGCTCAACTTGACACACCTAGCTAGTAGCTAGGTTCGCGAGCTAGGTAATGAGGTAGTAACTTGCAAGCTCAGGTTAACCCAGACCTAAACTAGGTTATGCCCGATCCTGCATGAGATTAGGTCGGACATATATGGCTCTCAAATTGAGTTCAATCGAATTTTTATTCATAAAATAATCATATAAATATCAGTATTTTAAATAGTATTTAATAAAAATATCAATTTTAATAATATTTTTTATTTAAAAAGATATTTAATAATTTTATATGATAAAACATAAATTTTAATATCATGATTTCAATTAGACAAATTTTATAAATATTTTTAAATAATCAACTTTAATCAAATAATGCTCCTAAGTGATCAATTTTGACTTTGTTAATGTTTTGATGTGTTTGAAAATGATTTTTTATTAGGTTTATCCTAATGTGTACATCAAGTGTGTAGGGATTTGACAAAGTGCACATGGAGCTCATGAATCTCATGACTTGATATGATCGATCGATGAAGGATGGCTTGAAGTATCTGAAGGACCAAAGATTAAGTGTAAGGTGAACTCTAAGATGAGAAGCATGAAACGATTGTCGACTTGATGACCTATAATGAGATGAGCACATAAGAGACTGAGGAAGAATAGTATGGAGCAAATGAGGGATCGAAAATTCCTAGCAATACATACTCTAGGGTAGCACAACAATTGGTGGAATCCGTAGGTGAACAACAAAGGATGGTATATTGGAGCAAGTTTGAAAGAATTGTTTCATCTAAGAGATTGAGAGTCTAATGCACAGTGAACTTAAGGACAACATAAAACATCAATGAGGCTAAAGACCTAAAAGGAATTTGAGCTATGAGATATTAATTATGAGTGAAATTTAATCTTGGGATTTACACTTTACAACATCATTAAAAATGATGTGTGTGGCTAGATAATAACTTTGACCAAAAGACAACAAATTCCTAGATGTAGTCAATACTTAAGCTTAATCCTAAACTTTGGTAAAGCTTACAAGAGTGTATTGTGTGAAGTTGAGATCTTTGTGTAGATTCAGTCGATAGGAGAGGAGCCTCAATTGACTTGAGTGTTCATTCGACTTTAGAATTGATTGAACATAAGGTTGGAAGAAAATACTTTTGTTTGGGACTTAGTCCACCAATTGACTGGACAAGAATTCAGTTGACTACCCAAAGAGTCATTGGCTACTTAATAACTACTTTTGCTTAATCACTCAATTAAGGGTGTTTCCAACTAATTGGAGGCAGACAACATAAAGTCATAGGAGCATCTCTTATAAAGTCTTTCAAGGCTATTTGTCTTGTATAGGAATGCATTAAAAACACTTGTGGTTTTGTGGAGACTTATTGCTTAAGTTGAATAACACTTGAAGGGCTTAAGATTTGAAGTGTTGGATTTATTCTACAAATTCTTCATATTGTTCTCCTAAGCTTTCATTTATATTTATTATTGAGAATAGAGACTTGTAATCCTTTACAAGGTTCTAGGATTGCGAAAGGTTTACTCTACCTTATATAAAGGAGTGATTGTTAGTGAATTTGCAAGAGTGATTTGTTAGTGTAATTGGTCCCCCTATTAGATTGATCAAGGTTTGGTATATTGATGTTTGAGCAATATGTATCAATATGATGTATATGATATGTAGATCAAAGTTGACTGAATACTTGACATTGAATGAAGTTCAAGTACAAAGAATTTAGTCAAACATTTAGCAGATGGAAAATCCAATAGAGAGTTGGCATATGAAAGTGTTCAAATGGTAATGCTGACTTAACACTTGGCAAATGGGAAGTCCAAATAGAGAGTTGGTAAGTGAAAGTTTGAATAGATCAAAGTTGACTAGATGTTAGAAAAGTGAACAAAATCTCAATAAATCAAGGTTGATTGGATGTTAGGCTCGTGATAGAAGTCTTAATAGGTTAACGAGGAATTAATGTTAGACATGTGGAGGAAGTCCATATATGTCATGAAAGATCGGATGCTTGACATGTGGAGGAAGTCTAGGTAGGAAAAGGGAGATCAGAATGTTTGACATGTAGAGGAAGTTCAAACAGATTATAGAGGATTGAATATTTGACAGTTGAAAGTCATGACAAATTAAAGTTGACCTAAGAATATGCAAGTAAAAGTTCTAGTATATTGAAGTTAACTGAATAGTGGATAATGGATGATATCCTAGAGATATAGTCTCTCAACAATTGAAGTCCTTGAGGCAATGCGTCTTTAAGTATTGAAAGTCCAAGTAAATTGAGGTCAATTGGATACTAGCAAGGATGAAGTTTTAGTAAATTGAGGTCGATGTATACTAGACAAATGAAGAAGCTCCAAATATATGGTGTCTCTAGCATGATGAATTTTAGCTTAGAATTGCTGAAATCAAAATATTAGTCATCATACAAGAATTCAATTAACTGATGGAATAGTTGGGTTGACTAATGAGCCCAAAATCAAAAAGTTGTGTTCAGAATATTTGTGGTTTGAATTAATCAATTAATGTGGAATTTAGTTGACTAATGGAGTAGTAGATTGGACAATCGACTCAAACATGGTTACTAATAAACAAAAGAATCATGTACAAATAAGCATTCAATTAAAATGGAGACCAATCGACTAATGATAGACAAGATGATTGAGCAATTAACTCAAGCTAAGAAGCAAACGAACAAAATGATTTTAAATAGGAGAACAGTTGATTAAGTAGTCAATTGGTATGTTAAGATCAGTCATTGATGTCGAAATAGGAATCCATGGAAGAGTCATTATCAGATAATATTGTAGCAACATTCGAATTATTTGCATGATATAATATAATGGAGCAGACAACTGAAGTGCAGATTAGTTGACTAATCAGAGGTAAGAAGTCAACTAGAGGACAGTAAACAATATCTGACTCATGGATTAGAAGAGGAGATTTGGTTAATGTTTATAAATAATTTTTGAATGAGTGTTGTTGCATTCTTAAACCTCCTTGAGCAATTCAAAAACAAAAACAAGTAAAGTAAAAATCTCATTGTTGTAATCCCTATTTCTTGTATTATTTTTTTTCATTATTTGTTTTCATAATTAATTGATTAACTAATCAATTATTCAATTATTGCATCAGTATTATGTGAAAATAAAAATTAATTTAATTAATTAAGTTAATGAGGAAAACACACACCTTCTCTTTTCACCCTTTACAGGTGATTTGTAGAAGAAATTCTTTTTTCCCATAAATTAAGTCTCACTTCTTTTACTTAAGTCACTCATATTTTTAAATTATAAAATTTTCTCTTGAATTCATTTGTCTCCCTCTCCTCTCTAAAGAGTTTCAAAATTTGAAAAGGCAATTGTTAATCAATTATAAGAATCTAGGTAACACAATATCATCTCCAAGAAAAAAAAATTAGCCTTTATCTCGACCTCAATTCTCTTATTCGAAGAGATAAACTGACTTAAAAAGGTGTGTTGACATTCATAAAGATTGACAATTGATATTATTTAGTTGGTGACTAATAGTAGTAAATCAATGACGATACTAATGGAAAAGGTGCACCTTTCATCCCAAAGGATCTACTATTTGAAAGGGGTACATATGCATTTATCTTGACAATCGAAGGGGTGCATCGAGAATCTAAAAGGGACATGCTCTGTGTCGCCATATCGTCGCCCACCTATGCTAGCCATTGACTCATTAACGGGCTTGATTGAACCCCAATATGTTAGACCAATCTCATTAATCGAGAGGGTATCCAACACAACAAAATTGAAGATGGGATATTATTTAATGTTGACTTCTAACAATTTTAATGGACATTACTAAACAATTTGAAGTTCCCATTGACAAGAATGAAAGAAGGTAAAGCAAAAGGAATAGCATTTGCGGCACAAGAAGAAAAGAAGAAAAGCACATCCTCCACCTCATCACTATCATCCTCATATGGTGAGAAAAATAATGAAAAAAAAAACAATTTCATCAAGAGGATACTCAAGGACAAGAAAAACGAAAAAGAGGATAGTGAAATACTTCAAATATGTTTTTCAACCACTTGAGAGTAGCGGATACCATGAGAAAAATGATAATAATAACAATTTCTTCAAGAGGATATTCAAGGGCAAAAAAAAAAGAAAGTAAAATACTTCAAATGGCCCGTAACAAATCCTTTTCTTAAGCCGTCACGTCTCTTAAACAATTCCTAGACACACAAGCGAGTTCTACAGTTGGCATGGAAGTTAAAATCCGTTATGCTGAACAACGCGAATTTCAGATACAAATTGGCTATAATTTTATTTTTGGAGATGCAGTTTTGTTGAATTTTAATCATTAGCAACCAAATTTGAGTATAATTGGAGGATGATTCCCAGTAATCGATTATTAGAACAATATTTAACAATTAAGACAACTGAAGCTTGTATTAAAAAATCTGAATAGAATAGTTCAGATCAAGAAGTTATCTGAATTGTTAAATCTTGCTTGAAATGAAAAATAGTTACTGTTAACATTCAGGAGGGAACAAAAAAAAATACAACATTTAACACGACTACAGAAGCCATATGTATATTAGCAATAATGAGCTCGAGGATAACAGATTACTTCAGTTGCTAAACTACTTCCTGGTTACCGACCAGTCCACCAGAAATTAAAAAAGAAATTAAAAAAACAAAAGGTAAAGAGACAAAGTTGCAAGGCAGCATACAACTTCATCGCCGACCGAGCATAGCATCATACCTGCTAGATATCCAACTCACTGTTGATGTCTATGTCCAACATTTCAGAATCTACCTTTTCCACGTCGACTTCCTCATCATCGCCCTCGTACTGGAAAAGGATAATGTGTATCAGAATTCAGAACTAGAACATTTAAATAGATGACTTGAGACTGATACTTGG
The DNA here is from genome assembly GCA_038050645.1 of Hedychium gardnerianum. Lineage (NCBI taxonomy): Eukaryota > Viridiplantae > Streptophyta > Magnoliopsida > Zingiberales > Zingiberaceae > Hedychium > Hedychium gardnerianum. The sequence goes on along the minus strand of JBBUKS010000113.1, from coordinate 298,558 downwards.
ATGGATAACTAGGAGGGGAAAACCAAATGACATAAAAAAAAAATGCATGGCCAAGTAAAATATAAAAAGGAATTCTTTCGGCAGGTCACTGGTATCATTAAGTTTAAGAGAACGCCCAGGAAAATTTTCAAAAATGAAATTGTGTAACTGTATAAAGGCCTATAGGGTGAAGTTTGTGACAAACTCCATCCATCGATTTAACCAATGAAATAGAATGATCATCAAGCCAAATTTGCCCAATTATTTGAGATTGACAAATGAGAAAGTTATGAGTTGCATGAGGCCTTTAAAGCCAACATTAAAAATGTCTGAACCTACAAGGATAGATTGCAACGTCACCTGCTTGTATGCATTTTGAGCCGTCAGAAGCGGTGGTGGAGGTATGTAAGTAGTCTTGGTTGAATGCTTTGCATCATCAGTCTCATTGACTGCAGTAGTTTCTGCAGCTTCAGATTTCCCATCAAAATCATTGGCTTCTAACAGTTCATCTACAGCATGAGCAGCCATACCAGTCAAAGGCAAGGTATGACGCACTTCAGAACCCTTACCCTGTTAGTTATAGGTGTTGCCTTAGCATACTTAATTGAAAAAAAGATAAATTTGCAAGGACATTTAGAAAACTAAAAAAAAAATTCAAGAAAATCCCAGAGAACAGAAAAAATGGCCTTCAATTTCGTTCAAACTTGTACTTTGAAAATATACATTCAAAATAATTAAGATAATTAGTTTTTACACCTAGTCGTATTGTCAAACTTAACCATTTATGTCTTAGGAAATTAAATTCATATATTGATGTCATTGTGCCAGACCCAATAAACAGTTTAAATGCATTAGAAGTGGAAGTAAAAAGGACCCATGAAAAGCTCCATCTGACCTTGTCCAAAGATAGAATGCTAGAAGCATTTCTTCCATGTTTGTGATTGTAATCATCTACTGATGACTTGTTTCTTTTTTGGATCGCTTTCATCATCTCAATTTTTTTTATGGTAGTTTCTGGCAGGGGTGCAGGTCCTTCAGACCTCTGTAATTTCTCAGATCTGAAAGTCATCTCCCGCTTCCTTGAATTACCTGCAACAAGAAAATGATGACACCATGAGAATAGAAATATGGTGTGTATTGGATGGAGTATAGAACGTTATCTGGAGGTTGCATGCTGCAGTCTAGAATAAACATGCAGCACAACATAATTTGTTCTAGACTGTAAAATTAAATCTCAATATAGAAACGCTCAAATGAGAGTTAATAAATTAGGAACAACTACATATCGTAAAAAGCATGGTTCAAAATCTCAATTGTGCATGGATACAGCCTAGGCACAGAATAGTATTAGTACCAGTGCAGCAGCCTCAAGTGACAAATCAAGTTTTTCACCTAATACACCCAATACAAATTAGTTATTAACTGTGAACAACACAAACCCAGAAGAATGGAACGGAACAATGCAAACAACTTCATTGTGATGATACTGTCAGTGCCAAAATTTAACGTTTCAAGAGGGTGCTGGGGTCGCCCCACACAGCAGCAGGATGTTAATAGAACTTTAGATTGCTCAAAATTACTTCCATGAAGGTGAGGAAGACAAGATATTTAAATTAACCAAAAACAAACAATAAACATAATTTACAATGGGCAGAACAATTTAGGCAGTTCAAAACTTCTTACACCATAATCTATCATCAAATTACCATTTTCTACTTTTTTGCCAGTTAGCTGGATATTTAAATGGTCTCTTCATGAGTCATGACAAATAAAACATTATTTAAAAGATAATTGTTCGTTCAGCTTATTTTACCATTAGCATTAGGCTCCCCATCACTAATAATATTAACACTTGGATCATCTTCATAAGCATTATGTTTTAAGGTGCCTGAAAAAAGTTGATCTCCAATCTTTTGCAGACGAGTCTGTGACCTGCAAGTAGATAAAAGTTTCAGCATCACATTCCAATGCTCAAGTATTAGGTGTCAGATTCAAGAATATTTAAAGCAAAGCAACCAGCCGGGTGCTACACCCTCTAATCACTGAAGGGCAAATATGGCAATTGAACGCTAAAAAAATCTAGGAATACAGTTTGAAGACATAATATCATATCCCAATGAAACACATCTTTCAAATGAAAACAGGTAGAAGTGAAGAGAATTTTATTGTTCTAAAAATTATACTTGCCGTTTTAGCTCCTCTTGTGCTTTTATGTAACGCCCATGAGCTTTGATGAACCTTTTTATTTTTGAAGAAATCCTGCATCTCGTCAAAAAAAGGGGGGGAAATAAAAAAAGATATATATACTTCAAAATTACAATGAAAATACAATATGATTAAACACCAGGATTAGGAATATTTACAACCTTTTGCAATCATCTTGTTCTTTATGAAGTTGTGATTCAAGATCCTCTATTCGGGTAGAAAGCTTGTGTGTTTCATTTATTTTCTCATCCAACAAGCCCTGTGGAAGAAATCAAGAACAAGAGTGGATCACCTTCATAAATACATAAATGGCGAGGCAGGGAATTCACATTCAGTAAGAGTAGAGCTAAATTAGATTATTGAAGGATATTATGAGAAACTAACTAGAAAGCTCATAGTAGAAAGACAGTGGGAAAGGCAAATCTTGACATTAAGGGTTCAGATGTGTTCATACTTGTTACCTTTGAAGAAACTACTATCATACTTACTTTTGAAGAAACTACTATAATACACACTTCATCTTCGACTCTGATGTTAGAGGGCATCTCTTTCTATCGTGGAGGAAGACCACAATGCACATGGTGCTCATTTACCATAATGGAATTTGGTGGACCCACTATCACTATGGACAGTGAAGATGAACCACAACACCACTGTCATATGATACTCACTATTTGAATGGGCCATGTGATGAGTTGCAAGCTTTGGGTGCCCCTTCTAAAATGAACTACTTGTTTTGAATTGCATAAATCAATAAATACACTATTATGTGTGTATAGATAGATACATACATACATACATACATGCATATACATATATACACATACATTATACACGCACACATACATATATATCCAACTATTAGGGTTCCTCTAAGAGGTAACCTAATTTCCTAAAGAACTATGTTAAGTGCAGAGACAGTATAGAGACAGAGTATAGTATAAGAGTATGGCCTTATCTGTATGTGAGCTCACTCAGATGAAACACCAAATTCAAGTGAATGCAAATGGTCACTTTTTCTGAGACCCCATGTAAAAAAATTATTAGATGGCAACCATGGGAATTCTATGACGAATGACTTAAGGACTTGAATTAAGGTTATGTTCAAATTGTCAAATATACTTACATAGATAGGATAGATTCCCCCATATATAACAATCCACATCAAAGTATTGAGTTATTCTGTGGAGTAAATAATTTCCTAAAGAGTAAGAAGTAGGTCGTCATAGCAAGTCTAAGTGTTGGAACAAAGTATTAAGTTATCAGGCATCCAGCCTATCCACATGTGAGACCATTTAGATCAAACTAATGATTAAATTACCCATAAAGCCAATGAAATTGTCTAGTGAACTCATGCTGCCATGCACATAATTTCTAATTCAGTTCAAATACTAACCTGAAACAAAGGCTAATTGTCATTTTCTCAGTAGTCCAATGAAATTGTTACATCATTTGTCATCTCCACTAATTGTGGCAAACTAAATCCTTAGGCGATCCTAAAATCAAATATATTTATAATGTGCTAAGTTTCCACAATTTCTATGAACCAACTAGAGGGAAAGTGTTCAAAAGCAAATTGTAAATGTTAAGGACTCGATCCTAAATAACATATAGGATGCAAAGTAGCAACACAATATTATATATATGAAATAAATAAACTACGTAGGGTATTAAGAATTGAATAATTTCCCATTAACCTTTACAAATTTCTTGGATCTAATTAAGCTAAACCAATTCAACAATTTTGTTCACTTTGAAGTTTAAACCAAAAAAACAAACAACTGAACCAATTGTTCTTTAAGATCATTGATCTTGATTGACCCAAACATAACCCAACCTAACCTAAGACTAAGGGTGGGCATGATTTGGTTTATTGGTTGGTTTAGGAAGCCAAAACCAAATTAAAAAATTTTGATTTGAAAAAATTAAAACAAAAACCATTTTGGTTTAGTTAGAAACTAAACTGAAATATTCAATTTGGTTCGGTTTGAAACTTTTAATCAAAAAATAAATATAAATTAATCAAAAATTACTTCCAAACAATGGTCTTATTGAGATTATTGATAAAATTATTATAATTTATGGTTTATATTAATCAGAGAACACAAAAAGTAAATAACAATAAAAATCCATAATAATTAACATACTGATTTATCAATTTACATACATACATATGAATATATCACACACACATATTGTATATCCTTACTGGTTTGGTTTGGTTCGGTTTGAACAGTTGTACAAAGTTCAAACCCAAACTAAACTGAAACTGATAATATTACATAGTATCTAAATTGAAACCAAACCAATAAATCAAAATTTTCGATTTGGATTGGTTTAGTTAGATTGGTTTATCGGCTTCAAATTATAGATGCCCACTCCTACCTAAGGCAGGTCCTTCAATTTGGTTCAAGATAGGATAGGACCTCGATATGATTAAAAAAAATTGAAGTTCTGACTAAGCAGGAAATATAACAAGGATATCTTTTTGCAAGATAAACATTTTTTATATTAATTGCCTTTATTTCTATTTTGGTTCATTAATTCTGTTTAAACCAAAATATAGACGAAGATATAGTAGGGGACCGAACCCAATGACGTAGAAGGATCCAGAGCCCATATAGTGGGATAAAGGCTTGGTCATTGTTGTTGTTGTTGGTTCATTAATTATGTTTATCTGCTTCTCAAATGTGCATTTTGAGACAATTCTGAAATTCATTTAACTAGCATTAAATTACTTTTAATGATGTACTAAATAAAGCATTTTGCCCTAAGACGGAACAGGAATATCAAAATTTTCTTTCTTATAGTTGTTGAAGCTTATATGTTTCCATGCTCATTGGTCTTGCATGGATAAGTGCAAGTGCATTGGTCTAACATAGAAAAATAAAATTGGTCCATTTCTTAACAGCCCAAACTTTCAAATTAAGTGGTTGGTCAATCAATTAAAACTTGGTATCAGAACAGCAGATCTGGGATTTAAAGTCTACCAATCTCAAATCTAATTAAAAAATACAGCTCGTTTAATTCAGCTTTACTTAATTCAACAAGAACAGGGGACTCTCATTCAATGTGAAAAATTAGCAAGAACAAAATTATCCATTGAAAAATCCTAAAAAATGGATGATATTTGCCTTTCCTAAAAAGTGAAAGTTGAACGTCTTTCCTTTTAATGAATTTGAAATGAAGGGAAAATGAACTGAATGTTTTATTTATCAAGTTTTGTTCTAATTAATTAATGGCCTTGTTTAATGGACTCAAAGGAGTTTCTTTAGTTATAGAAAGTACATTTGTCAGTAGGCAGTTATTTGTGTAAGACTTGTCAAGGTTTCCAGTGTTCTAAAGTGTTCTTGAATTCTAACATGTGCTTTTGTTATCTATTGTTCAATTATCCTTCTTGAAACCCATGTTTTCTTCCTTCTCATTCTCCTCCTCTCTTTTCCTTCTCTTCTTTTCACTCTTTCCTCTTTTCTTTCTTCTTGTATCTTCTCTACTCAATTCTGCACCAATCTCAATGAATTTTAATGCATATTAAGAAATGAATTACAAATCACAAATTTGAGCAAAAATGACAACCTTTTAGGAACAATGAAACATTGATGGTTAACCATCCTAATCGTAATTATATATATAGTTTATAAATAAAGAAAAATAGACATTAGCCACTTCCGTTGAAACAGCAGTAATAGTAACACCAGAACTACAATTCCTAAAGAAAAAAACACGAGCTATACAAATAGGAACAATACAAAGTGAATTCAGCATATATAATCAAGTGGCAGTAGCTACAAAATAAAATATCACCAGTGCAATTAATATGGCTGATGATGCATAGCAAAGAGCTAATAGCAAAGTAACTAAAGTATAAAAAGAAAAAAGTGATATATCAATGAACTCTTGAGAGGGCTCATATAAAAGAACAAACAAAATGGTACATTCATAGATAAACCTAAAATTTACCTCAAGTTGGTATTTGTGATCATCAAGCATCTCAATATCCAACTGAAGTTGCTTTAACTGCATGAAGTTCAATGAGGAAAAAAAAAGTAGCAATATCCTAAAAGTAAAGCTTGATAACAAATTGTACCTGCTCTTCAAGATCATCTTTGTCATCATAGGATGGATCCTTGCCTCCCTTTTTCCTCTCTTCTGAATCATCAGAAGCTTTAAAGCTTTCAGACAGATCACTTCCTCCATCTGTACGCTGCTTCTTTCTATGCCTTCTGTCACTGTGAATTCATATGCCACCATCATATAATGAACACTTGACATAATATATAAGTATATTGATCAATGCTAATTAGATCATTAAAAAATAAATCTAAATGAGGTTATCAATGTTGCACGAGTAAGAACCATGTGCCTCAGCTGGCAATTGCATGGGACTTGACATAGTTCAAGAATAAATTTGTGTGCCACAGATATGATTAGCACTTTCATGAAGAAGAAAAAATCGCCAAATAGCAAAGCTTATTGTTTCTTGAATAAAAGATGAACACAATGGAAGGCGGTCTCTTTTATTGGCCTGAGATACTCTGGTTTCATTACCGAAACCTCAAAACATGTCACTTAAACTTTCATGATGACGCTAATGCAGCACGAGGTGTTTCAGACTAGGGTGCAGTGCAAGGCGACAACAATTTCCGTGAGATGCTTTAGATGGGAGAGATTGGCTTCATCATGAAAGATCTGGTGGGAGAGAGATGCTTTCGAGCGAGAGAGACTGAGTGGGACAGAGGGGAATTGCATGCAAGAGGGGAGATCACAGTCTCACCGAGAGAGATTGGGTGGGTAAAAAGAGAGGTCACATGAGAGAAATCGGGTGAGAGAGAGGAATTGCACAAGAAAGGGGAGCCAGCATGGAAGGGAGGTTCAAAGGCAGCAAAGATCCAACGGCCAAATGTGAGAGTGGGGTAGTGTCGTGATCGCGCAAGGTAAGAAAAGATAAAGTGGCACAAATATGAGGCATAGCAAAAGAAAAAATATATATATATCCACTCTAAAAATTAACATTTTTCATTGATTTAATCGACACAACTAGAATAGCCCATCCGAAGCATGAACTTGGTTTAGCTATATAATTTAGTTGTTATAAGTCCAAATCAATCTTGGTTCGAAGCCACATGATCAAAATCTTTGCACCTACCTAATGAAGTCTCCCAAAGCTTAATTAGCCCTCACTAGATCCCAATCCTATAAGTCCATACCTAGTAAGTTGGTTTGGTTCAACTTAATTGATCGTCCAAAATTTAAAATGCATCACGAATTCACGATGAACAATTAAAGAAGATAAAAGTTACATATCCAACATCTTTCTCCAACTAAAGAAATTTAGTTCACAAATTTAATTACATAAAAGGAACAGCATATATGTATTAATTCATGTTATCATTAATAATTCAATTAAATTAAATAAATACTGAAACCTTAGAGGCACAATATAATATAATCTGGTCATAGACTAAATTTCCAATACGTTTTGAAATTTTAAACTTTGGATATTAATGAGAAACAATACAAAATTAGGATTATTTTTAAATGGATCCATCTTTATTGCATTAATTTATCAAATCAACAATGTTTTACACAATATGTCTTCATGACTTGAGTAATAGCATCTATGGAGCATTAAAGCATGAAACACCTTGTTATGCTACAAATTAGTATCCTCAGAAAATTATAGGAGACACAAGAATTAAAAGTAAAGTTTCAAAGTTAAAAAAAAAAAGGTTTAGCACTATGTAAATATTTTTAAAGGAACCTTACCTTCTCCTAATGGGTGACCTTGAAAGACTAGAGCCTACAAGTAGAATCATAAAATCATCAGAGTGACACATAAAACAACCTTATAACTAGCAAACCAAGAACAGAAAGCTATCAGGTAGATGTACACGCATGTAGATTAGTAGCACAAAGTGACGGAATAGGTTTTTCAAGAAGAAACCAGAAATACAAAGAAGCTCAGGATAATGCTAACCCCTGTCATGGGAGATTGGCTTTCGATAGTGAAAAGGATGTTGAGCCCTTGCAACTCTGCTAGGAGAGACCCTTCTATGAGGCGAATACCTTCTATCAAGTTTATCTCTCAAGTCCGCACTTCGAAAATCACGTCGACCTGCAAATGAGGCAAGAAAATTTCAAGAAAGAGAACTGCAATTCCTTTTTGATACCAAAATTGTCTAGGATTGGAGAACCCAAATAATCTTATCAAGCTTACCATCAGCATGAGAAATATGATAAATTCAATAATGACTAATACTGGCTTCTCAACAATTCCAAGGGAACACGGAATAAACAAAGTAGATCATTAAGATAATAAATCAATATATCCATGCAAGGAACTTAGATCACTGAGAGAATCCTTTGACTATACAATAAATAGTTGATGGAAAACTTGTAATAGACCTCTTCTGGAGCAAAAGAAAACATAAGCAACAGATACTGAGAGATTTTCCACTGATGAACCATTGGCATAAGAAATAAAGCGCCTTCAATCAGGTAATTGTGCTGATCTGGCTAAGAATCTCCCAACATAATCTTGAGGCAAATCCCTTCTATAATTGTTTAGAAAGGCCCATGAAACAAAGACCCAAAACATGAAACTCAATCCAGAGAGCATGAAATCAACCGAATGTTTCATATATTACTTGCTGAACCTGTCAATAAAGTAGAGTCTAGAGCCAGCATATATCAGTAAGTACACAACAACCCTAGTGTTTATAATACTTTGCCTTCATTTGGTCACTATTAACACCAGAACAATCAAAACTACCATCCACCAACTGTGAGGCTAAGAAGACCAGGACATGGGCCAATTTCTGGAGATACCAAAAAGCTGTCTGATAGTTGATAATCTCAACCTTTATATTATCAAAAGAGGCCAGACATATGGAAGAAACATTCTCTAATAACTTCACCTGAAAATATTTTGGAAAATAAAAAAACAAGAACAGAGTTTCATCTGCAGACAGTTGTAGTGTTGTACCAAGTTTCATTACTTTCCAAGTACTAGTAGTGATCCTACAATGTAACTTCAATATATCTAGAACCAAAGACAGAAAATTGAAGTAGCAAATAAATAAACTTAAATATCCTGGCTGAGGATTTCTCAAAACAAAAGCCCTGGATATTGTGAACCAGCATAAACGTGTGACAATTATGATCAGCAGACTTGTACTTGCAGCTGTGCACTTATATTCCCTATGCATATATCAATTAGAATTTCATATGTAAAATGTTTGAGAAAAAAACATTTAACAAATGCAAGAGAATCTAAATTTCCCTAAACTAGAAAAAAGAAAATACCATTGAACAATGCAAAAATTAGCGTATACAATAGAAGAATAAGTATATTAGTAAAGAAGTGTGGAGAACTACAATTCTCTGTCTCAATAAGTTCTGTTAAACAGAATAATTAAGAGTGAAAAAAAAACAAATCATAAAGATTAGAAATTCTAACCGGTAACTCAAAGGGTTGAGTTTCTAATCCCACTAAATTCATTTGCTAGATTATTTTTATGCCGATAGGCAAATTTAAGTAGGTATCAAAAATATAAACCAAGAACAATTCAGTCAAATGACATGATAAGTGGAATCTGGCTCCATTCTTAAAACACTAGAATTGGCATTCAAACTCTTGGACATTCATTTCTCTCATGGCCAGAAATTATTTCTCTTCAAACTCACATGTCCTACCAAGACAGATTTCAGAACAAAGCAACAACTAAAAATTCTTTTTAACCAGTATCAAACTCTATAAAATATTTGGGTGGTCTCATAACCACTCAAGAAATCATGAAAAGACTAATCTTCTATAAGAACATAAGAATGCATAATGGCACAACAGATGGTCAACCATTTTGAGAAATTAGTGAAATTCAGTGTTTTGAAACTCCATTATTCCTCAAAAGACTGGATACTAAATTATCATTTATAATATTGGAGTAAAGAGCATAACGCCCAAAAATAAACTCCAAATGGGTAGAGCTGAAGAATCTCCTTCTAAAGTGTGTAGACATGAGAAACCCTTAAAAAAAAGTGTAATTGGTGATAGAGTTTGTGATAGGAACCCGCATCCTATCTCAAAGGAACGAAAGAAAAAGGTGATATGATGACTTCAAGGTGACCATTCTCCAATAAACAAAATAACTTGATTAGTTAATTTTAATTTTATTGCTTGCCTAAGAAGGGTACATAATAATTTCTAATAATAATAAATATAATGAACTACTACTCTAAATTACTACCCTAAATGATAATATTTTGACGGGGTGATTTGAATATGTCTATTTGGGATCATATCATTCCACCATCTTTCAAAATACCCTTGTCATCAAGGATGATCTTTTTTTCTTCTTTTTTTTTCTTTAGATGATGATGCAAGAGGATCCGAAGATTTTGTTTTTTTAGAGTTATTTTCCTCTATAGTGTTTTAGGATTTTGAATCCGTTTAGGATATTTTGGATTTTTTGTCTGTTAAAAAAAATTCCATTCTTATAGAATTTATTTCCTTTCTTTACAATTTAGGATTTTTGGTCTATATAAGTGCCTTGTTAGTTGATGTTAGTAGATGTTTTTGGTTTAATAATATTTTGTGCTGTTTATTTCCCTATTTCATGTATTCTTCCAAATCAACGAGTTTTAAAAGATTATTTCCGATATTCACAGTCGAACAACGAATTCAATACAACCCGCAGGATAATGACTATCCCGCCCGGGGTTAGTTGATATCAGAGCTCTAAAAAAAAATGATTAACCAGGTCGGGTTGATATCAGAGCTCTAGATTCCATGGATGGTTGTTGTGATCGTGGTCGTGATAGGTTAGGAAGTCTCACACCGTGGTCGTAGCACCCAAGTCGAGATACTTGAAGATCTACAGAGACAAGTCACAGGATTAACTCAACTTCTAGTGGCGCAAGATCTTAGTAAGTTCTCTTATTTTAACTCCGCTTCCACTTTTGAAAACTCCTATTGCAATCGCGAAAGTCGTGGTCAAGAGGAACGGTACGGAGATATCGAATTTCTAGTTGATCTTCTCGAGTTTTTTTTGGTACATTGCAAACCGAGGAATTCGTTGATTGGCTTAACAAAGTGGAGATGATTTTTGATTATGAGGAAGTACCCGATCATGCAAAAATAAAGATGATTGCCAGCAAACTCAAGGACTGAGCATCGGCGTGGTGGGAGCAATTGCGGCGCTCACGAGACAAACAAGGCAAAATCAAGATCACTAATTGGGAGAAGATGAAAGGTTACTTTCTTTCCTTTGGATACGCTCGATCTCTATCCCAACGACTTCATACATTGAGGCAAGATGCAAGTTCCCAACATGCCCTAGTTGGTGAAAAGTCACAAAACCGAAAGTCAATGATTAGGAGCGATAAAAATCATTGGCCAACTTACTTTCAGGATTCGCGTTCTATCTAGCAATCACCACATGACAATAATTTGTTGATTGAGGAAAACGTGGGAGACGAGACCGAGGGGAATAATGATCTAGTTTATGACGATGATGAAGTAGATGAAGTTGATGATGAAGTTGGTGATGGCATGCGCAGGTTTCAAACACATCAGGTTTTCACTTCGTTGTGTCTTCTTCCCCATGTAGCTTCTCCTCTTCGATTCGTGCGGCTATGGAAGTGGATCTGCCTTCCGATCTCGCTCCTCTTCTCCACGCAACCTCCGAGTTTGCTTCCTATCCCGAATTGCATAACGATGTTTCTATCAAGGAGTTCCTCGATCAGTTCCCCCTTCTTGTATTATTAAGTGTTTCACAAAGGAATGTCAATGTGAATGGAGTTGAAGACACTCTTGTTTCTTGTTTGGATAAAATATTCAGGACAAGTTATGGAGCTTTTCTGCTCCCTGACTACTCCCAATTTATACAAGCAGGGCTTCAGGCAAATTCACAGTTTATTAGATGTTTGTCTTGCAAAGCAGTATCTTATCTTTTGGAGAAACAATACAGCTTCTTCTCTAAAGGTTTTTATTGAGTATAATATCTATCCACTTCTGCTTACCTGCTTAGTTGATGGAGATGAAAAAACTTCAGCAGCTTCTCTTGGAGCAATTCAAAGAATTGCTAAATTTCCAGAGGGCATTAGAATCATTTTTCTAACGGATGGTGAAGAATCTTCATTGATCAAGAATATAGCTGCCCAGTCTTCTTCAGTGGCACAAACACGAATCTTAGCATTCTTGGCAAAGCTATTCTCTCTTTCTAGTCATGTAGCATCTGCAATTTACAGCTCCAACCTAGTTAACTTGTTTGAGATAGAAATCAACAATGGGAATGATATGTTGGCAACTCTGAGTGCTTTGGAGATTTTGTATGAGTTAGTGGAGTCTCCTCACAATAGCATGTTCTTATTGAGGACTACTTTCTTTCAGTTATTAACTAATATGATCAGTAATTCATCAGTTGATTCAATCTTACGATCAAGAGCAGCTTTGATTAGTGGAAGGATTCTTTCTTCATCCGAGGCCTATGTAGCTGTTAATATATCAAGTGTTACAGCCCCTTCTCAAGGCCATTGATAGACGACTAAAAGTAGTTGGCAGTCAAAATACTGATGAGTCGGAAAGTGCCTTGGAAGGATTGGGCATGACGGGAGCAACAAATCAAGGAGCAAACCTCTTACTGACAAGCTCATCTTCTGTAGCAGCCCATGTGGTAGAGTCTGCTTTTGACCGTCATAGTTGAGGCAAACAGCTGGCTGGTGAGCACGCTCTGGCTACCATATGTGGAGCTGACCGACCAGAAGATAACAGGGTACTGGATGATAAGGCTGAGGAAAATCTTAGGCGTCTCATCTATACTGCTGCTGCAAACACGCCAAAACTTAAACCATCAGGATTATTTCTCTCTGCCCTAAAACAGGAACCATAAATCAGATTGGTTGGATATAGATTGGTTTCTACTTAGTAGCTCGGCATTAGTGTTTGACAGAGGTTTGCTCAGAACTAGAGATTATCAATATCATGACTGATGCAAAGATTGAGACTATTCTTGAATGTTATAATCGTGGTTGCCGGAATGTTTTTCTTCTTGGATTTATTTCTGCTACAACAGAAAGTGTCGTCGTTCTCCTGTGCAGAGAACCTTATTTGAATGTCAATGCATTAAAGGACATGAACTGGGATCTTAGTCAACGGTGTCCACTCATTGATGATAGATGTTTCCTACCATGGCTTGTTAAGGTACCTTCAGAACAAGAACTGAGAGCACGACAAATAAGTGCTCAACAAATTAACAAACTTGAAGAGCTATGGAAGACCGACCCTGATGCTTCTTTAGAAGATCTTGAGAAGCCTGGAGTTGATGATGAACCACAACCAATTTCATTGAAGTATGAAGATGCATACCAGTACCAAAATGTATTTGCTCTACTGATAAAGCTTGAAGCTGACTATGAAAAGATGATGAAAGAGTTGCAGAGGAAAGACAATGTTAGTGTACGCTGGGATGTCCATCTTAATAAAAAGTAGCCTATTTTGTCTTTCCTAAGGAAGCGCTGAAGGAGAAATTCAAAGGCATTTGCAAGGTCATCAAGGAACTGTTGGGTGACAAGGTGGAGAATGTGGTTGTTTCTGATCGTGTGGTCTACTCACCCTGTTGTCTAATCACGGGAGATTATGGAGATTCAACTGAGTTTGATAAGGAGGTGAAAGTCTTTTTTCGATTTGGTACGAGATGATCTTTTTCCTGAGTTATCATCTGATACTATTTTAAACTCGAGGATGAGTTGTTTTCAACCCGAGGCGACTGATACAGAAGGATCTAAATATTTTTATTACTATTTTTTGATAATTTTTATTTTTGGTAAATTTTTTTTGGGGGTGTGTGTGTGGGGGGGGGGGGGTTGGTATTGAGAGTATTTTTGGTAATTTTTATCTTTTGTAATTTAGGATTTTGAATCCATTTAGAATTTTTAGGATGTTAAATTTTTTTCCTTTCTATTAGAATTCCTTTCCTTTCTTTTCTTTGTGTCTTACAATTTGGAGTATATATAAACGTCTTATTTTGGTTGATGTAAAAAGTTTTTGGTTTAATAATATTTTTAGCAGTGTCGTTTATTTTTTATTTTCTGGTATTCTTTCGAATCAACAGATTTTAGAAGATTGCTTCCGGTATTCGTGCGTGAATCAACGAATTCAATGGCTCGCAGGATAATCACTATCCTGTCTAACGTCAATTTTTGACTCATCTTGGAGGGTTGTTCCAAGTCTCACCTATAAAGGTTATCTTTTGTATTATTTGGGAGCATATTTGTTTTGAGATCAAAATATATTGTTAGTTTTTAAGCTTGTTAGAAAATTTATCTTCTTGTTATTTCTCTAAACTCTTTGATAGATTCCCTAGAGTGGTGAGTATTGAGAGTGCCTTGTGTTACCTTCTATTTCTCCTACACTTTCCGATGTCAAATTGGTATCCGAGCGTTGGTTCCCAATGGCTAGTCGTAGAAGACAAAGGAAAAATGGTGATGATCCTACA
>JBBUKS010000113.1:267448-283780 GCA_038050645.1 Hedychium gardnerianum | reverse complement strand
TTGGAGAGCTCGTGACTTAGCGTGGCTAAAGTGATGTGTTTAATGACTTGAAAGTTTAAAGAGATCATAGAAGAATAGCATAGGACATCTAAAAGACTGCAAGTCGAGCAACACTGAAGTGGTGTTGAAGTGAGTCTAGAGCAATGGCTTAGTGAGAATAGGTTGGTAGTTCAGTAGCTTAAGGTCCATAACTATTTGAAGAAGGTTGTATGAGGCAGAGCGAGAGATTGTAGGATGAGAAGTATCGAGGTAGCAAGGATAACAACTAAAGAAGGCGGACTCGTAGATGAAAGAGTGAAGAATTACGTGTGGATTCTCAAAGCCTCCAAAAGGTGGGTCAATGAAGTCTCATTATCAGTTGATGGGGGTATCAATATTGTTTGTTTGTTCGGTATTGTAGGATCGTCTTCTTGGATCTTCTATTTATGAGTTTGTGCACTATCACCTTTTGATGGTATTTCTTTTCATCCACTCGGACCTTTTCCTTCTTTTCTCCTCTTTTGTCGAAGGTGGCAAGATATCCTTCTCGAGGCGAAACCTGGATATCAATGAACATTAGTCGGGGGTCGGTGTTGCTAGCATTGCCCCTCCGACGATAAAGTAAGTGAAGGGATAAAATGGGAGCATGAGAAGCTCGAAAGAGAAAAATAGAAGGAAGTAGTATTTGCTGGTGTCTAGAAAAATCATATTTTTACTTACCTGCGTGAAGGTTTATAAAGCCTCGATCGCCCATTGACCGACCACACGAGCGAGCCTTCTCACATGCGGCGACAATTGTTAGTCTATACCTTCGATTTTGTCTAGTTGTCAGTTCGGTGTCACTTTCTCCAATGGGATCATTGGTGCACACTGACCTCACATCAGAGGAGGTTGGAAGTGAGCATCGCCGAAGAGCCAGCTCATCTTGGCTCTAATACAGTAAGTCTCTGACGTGACCGCTTAACCCAAAGATGACCGATCGATCCAAAGATGACTAGATCGTCTTAGGCAGAAAGAGGAACTGATTAGGTATTGTAGGTCCGGAAAAGCCATAGGCTGGAGTAGGTTTATCCGGACGACATCACATGTCCCTCCTCCAAATAAAGAATGAAGTCGAATAAAATTTAATAAATTAAAAAAAGTGAAAGTATGTGGGTGGGTAATGCAGTAATGTCTAAATATGATGATGGAGGTGAACTGATACCTAAAATCATATAATGTACAAATTATACGATAAAAAACGTAGCCACACAAGGGCTATCCTGGCATATAGCCTAGCCCTTAGGACTGAGCAATCGATTTAAATCGAATCGATCGAATCAATTAAATTAAAAATTGAACCGATCGAACTTTTTTCAAACCAATCGAATCGATTGAACTTTTCAAAAAAATCAAATCGATAAAACATCGGTTAATTCGGTTTTCGACCGAAATAACTGAATTTTTTGATTTTGTTTAGTTCCAGTTTAGTTTGATTTCGGTTTGATTTCGATTTAATACAGTTTAACTCATGTTATCGATTTAATCAGTTTAATTGGTTTAACCGAATTTCGATTTTCAAAATCGAAATCAAACCAATTAAACTGATATAACCGATGTTTTCGAAAAAAAACTGAACTTCTGAATTAACCGAACCGAACTTTTAAGTTCGATCGGTTCGATTGGTTAATTTGATTTAATCAAATTTTTGTTCATCCCTAACGGCCCTTATGTCGTTCCATCTACACTGAAAGCATGAATTATTAGGAATTTAATTTAATAAATAATAATTAAATAATATGATATTAAATTCTAATATGATATCGTTCGTTAAAATTAACTTTTAAAAATTTTCATAATTAATTTATTTTTAACTTATTAATCAAATACGATACTTAATAAATAAATAAAATCATCATCTAACACGAAGTGAAAGTGCTGATTTGAATTGGATTGGGATCAAACAAAATTCATCAGATATATGAAAAAAAAAATAAAACCGTCACATTAACGGCCCTCAGGCCACTTACTATCATTGGGAGGGAGGTAAAATAGGAAAGCCCAAGTGGCAAGTGCCTAGGCAGGGGTCTACGGGGGCAATGAAACCCTCTATCGAGCCCTCCGACCACTACAGCCTTATCTCAAGCACTTACCATTGAACCATGCCTTCGAGGGCTCATCGGATATGTACGAAGATAAGGAATATGTTAGTCCAAATCAGAATTGATTTGAATTTGATTTAGTAAATTTATGGTCGAACCAAATTTTATTAGATTAAATCGGTTCGATTAATATAAAATTGGTAAGAAAATATATTTTCTCTTCTCTTTTCTTTTTATTTTCTTCTATGTATGCAGTCTCGCTCCTACTATCTCACGCACAAGTTTTCACGTGCCAATTTCTTTTAATCTTCTCCTTCCTTCTTAGGGATGGATGCACGTATGTTATTCCATCTATAGTCAATTTTTTTTATTATCTATATAAATTTTATTAGGTATGAATCGGACACGAAGTGAAGGTGGTGAATTAAAATTAGATTGACATCGAACTAATCCATCAAGTAGGCGTAGAGATGAAGAGTATATTGGTCCAAAACTGAATTAATTTGGACTTAATTTGATCAAGTTACCGAACCAAATTTAATTGGGTTAAATCAATTTAACTGATTTAAAATGAGTTAATGAATTTTTAAGAAAATCTATTCTCTCCTCTCTTTTATTTATTTTCTTCCACGTACGCAGCCTCGCTCCCATCATCTCACGCGCAAGCCTTCACTTGCGGCCACGACCACTCCCAATGTGGCAAAGCCCTCTCCCCCGAAGGCATAGACATCAGCATGATCACCCTCGGCTGTGGCTGCCACGACTGAGGAGAGAGAGAGAGTTTAGTTGACGGTGTTTGGTTGACTAATTCAAGAAGGCGTAGACGTCTTCTTGGATCTTCTATTTATGAGTATGTGCACTATCACCTTTTGATGGTGTTTCTTTTCACTTGCTCAGGCCCTTCCTTCTTTTCTCCTTTTTTGTCGACGATGGCAAAGTATTCTTCTCGAGATGAGATCTGAAGATCAATGAACGTTAATCGAGAGGTTGGTGTTTGTCCCTCCGACCGTCAAATAAAAGAAGGGACAAAATGAGAGCGTAGATAACTCGAAAAAGAAAAATATAAAAAAATATTCTTTACAAATATCTTCACCTATACCTAATACACGACCGCTCAACCCAAAGATTAAAAAAAAATAATCTTTACAGATATCTTCACCTATACCTAATACACGATCGCTCAACCCAAAGATTAAAAAATAATAATCTTTACAGATATCTTCACCTATACCTAATACGACCCACAAAAGATATCGTCACCTATACCTAATACACGATCGCTCAACCCAAAGATTAAAAAAAAACATAATCTTTACAGATATCTTCACCTATACCTAATAGGACCCACAAATAACTGTACATGGTGGCAACACCTCAACTTAGTATTTAACAACAATGTCGTGCATATACCTCATGATTTTGACTTAAGGTACTAATTATTTAATCAAGCAGATGAGGCTCCACAAACTAAAATTTTACTCGCTTTGGCAGGGTGCGCCAGGCCCTTGCAGCAGTGCAACGCAAGGGCGACGCGCGAGGGACCCAGTAGCAAGCCACTGTTAATTTACCCTCCCCACGTAAAAAATTAATTTAATATCATAGTGAGCCGATGGCCCACGTATCAGATATTAAACTGATAAGAACAGATACTACACTTGATCTTAGCCAAAAGGCCGAGAAAGGTATGAAAGGCACTGTTGCCCGGCCTACACTTAAATAGGGTTCTTTTCCAGGTGAACGAGCCACTGTTTGCGATGTGGGACTAAATTCCCACTCCATTAATTGCAGAAACAACTGTAACAATTTTAACATGTTAATAAAATACAAACATTAAGACACTACCTTTCACCCCCCTCAACATTCATATACAGTCAGTCAATTATTAGTCTTTTTGTTAGGGTTCATCTTTCAGAGTTGGGTTGATTCATATACAAGCCTCCACTAAGATGACAATTCCTTTTCTCCTCACTTATTGCTAGTTACAAGTATTAGTCACAATAATATAAGACTTTCTAGCTCTTGATAAAATCTAACTCTTGATAACTTAGACAAGCTTTCTTTGGCTCTCAATATCATTATGGGAAATAAACAAAAAGGCTTTACATTTTTTCCTCTACTGTATAGTATACTATATCGATGAATGTTGATCAGAAATGCTCCTTGTGGAACTCAAATTTGGTTGAACCTCTCTGGTTGGAGTCATAGCATAACTTGCCTATCTCCTGCCCCAGAACGGGTGCTCCGCAATAGAATACTCCTGTGTTCAGTGGATGCACAATGGATTCAAGTTTGCTGATATGGTAGGGATATTGAATAAGAGTCTGAAGAGCTACAATACTAACCTATTTTTGCATAGGGGTGCTTGGAGCTTATCCTGGCGAAGACTTTCTTCCAGTTAGGTCTAGCAAAATGAGTGCGCACCTGAAGAATCAATTAGAAAATATCTGAAGTTATTGGCATTTAGGTGTAGGTATGTATCATCAAATCATGAGTGTGGAAATAAAAGAAAATAATAATTCAATTCATTTGACAAGGTTATTCTTCAATCTTAAACTAAAACATGCAACGAAATAACTCACCCTAGTGCCGGAAACGATGTCAACACCATGCTTTGCGTGATTGAGAGCCTGGATCATGGTGATTAGAGCTGACCTTGCATCTCCTTCTTCATACACGCTGGTCAAGTAATTGTGCATCTCGATTATACCCTATCCGTCCAAATGAATTAGTTAGGAACTAGTATGAGCAAAGATATACTGCAGATGTATATGCTTGCGAATCGAATTATAATTTTTTCAACTTGTAGTTACCCGTTGGTCTAACTCAGCCACTTCATTCATAACTCCTTTAAACCAATCAAAGGAGCCTTGCTCACGAGTAACCCAATAGAAATATGCATTTGTTGTTTTGAGAGTCCACTTTACTCTGCGTGAGGCTTTCATGAGTGTTGCCAAATCAACTCGCTCCCCATTTTGTGGTTGCTTTGGCGGGCAGAGTTCGGAGAGTGCTTCCTGTGTCAGGAACACTAATAAATTGACATCTCAACTGAGGTAGTGCTACATTTGAATAAGGGCAATAAGAAAAAGGAATCTAAGTCTCACATTCTCCTCTTCCATTTTGACAATGTTGTTGAGTAGATCCTTTAATATGCTAATGAAAGGCGTGGCACCAATGCCAAGGCCGACAAGTAGAAGAACATCATATTTCTTGTAATCCTGGGCTGGAGCACCATAAGGCCCGTCAATCAAAAGTTTTGGCAAGCTGCAATTAGAAAAATGAGCTCTTTAAAATATCACTACGAACATTATGATTCAGTGAATTTTGACATCACATGCGTACTTTTCTCAAATACTGGTCATTTTGCCTAAATTTACCTGATATAGTTTAGATAGTGTTTCAATTGTCCCAAATATGTAAGACCAAATCAATTCCAGCCAGTACTGCAAGACATACCTCTTTTTGGTAGCCTCATCTGCTCTCAAAAGGCCACTCTTTCCTGCGACTGAAGGTTCACATGCTGCAGCAAAAACTCGTTTTAGTTCCCTTGTCCAGTCACCGAGTTGTCTAATGTGGACGCTTAAATAGTCATCTCCAGGAGCTGAAGTGATCGAGAAAGGATGCCTATAGGAAAAAAAGAATACAGTAAGAATATAGTTTATAGTAGACTTAGAACTTCTAAACAAATGATTTTGCATCCTGAGATATACCATTCAAAGGGTGAGACAGCAGGGCACTGCACAAACATGTATTGACCACTCTTGTAGCGAAATGCTGCAGGCTTTGACATTTGAAGCGTGAGAACATTACCTGGATATATGGCAACCTGGATTTGAAGTTAATAAGTCGAAGTTACTCACATTACATAATTGTACACGCACGTTCAACTTTTCACAATAGAACAGAGTTACCTTTAGTAAACGAACAGAGTAATGACCGGACCGGAGGGCTCTTAGACTCCTCTCCCCGACGTACAGAAGAACAGGAACTGCAAGATACATCCACGTCTGCATCAGTCAAGAAAGTTGAGTCATATAATAGCAGAAAAATCATAAAATTGAAATTCCAATGAAGAAAGAAAGAACATACTGTCTTCTTGTACCACTTGTGAATGAGGTAGAGACGTTCTCCATGCACAATCAACAAAATGTAGACGATGGCAAATAGGTGGTGGGAGTACCAGAAAGCATTAAAGCCAGTAAGCCTATCGAAGGGCTTAGGGAATCTCACTAGGCTCCTACGAAACCAGTGTGTTGCAAGGATAAAAGCCACCCCCATGCAGATCACCATTACGATTCCAGTGATGCCCTCAACGCCTCGCATGAGATCCAAGTAGGTTGGCTTTGTGTCTCCAAAATAAGGCCGCAAACCTTGGTACTTCTCTTTCGAGGATGAGATTAGCCGGGGAAAGTCGCAAGCGAGGTGATTGCCAGCGTGGAGGATCACTCCAACGACTATCGCAGCTGCTACGGTCTAAATACAATAAAACAAATGAACAAGTGAGATGAAATATTTAGTTCAGGCTTCACAAATAATATGGTGTGAAGATGTTTCATGGTCAAAGACAAAACTTATAATTGCAATTATGATCCTTGCCCTTTCCTTTCTCCATTAAAGTATGAAAAATGTAGTTTCTCATTTATGGATGTTCAATAACAGTGTACTTTTATAATATATCTTGATGCTAGCATCTCTTCATCCAAATATTTAAGACCGTTGACCACACATGAAGACATCTGGTTAGGCATACAAATATATCCGGGAGTATTTCTTCCCTGTACATGTTTTCTTCAGTGGTGGTTAGGTGATGCCATCGCTTTCGACATATTTATCTGCCCAACTTATGGCATACTCCAACTATTTAATGCTATAATCATTATTTTCCAGTCGCCTACCCTTTATATCTGATGTCGGCCATACATAATAATAGGGCGAAGAAATTAATGGAGAAAGGCCTTCACTATTTTCATTTTACTCCTTTGTTATTAATATAAATGCCCATAATAACAAGAAAAATAGATAATACTTACGAAAGTGGAGAGTACAAAAACAAATGAATTAATTAGAATATGGACTGACCTTATGAAAGTTGATGTTGTCGTCAAATGGTAGGGCACGGGCGAGGCGGGTAGAGCGTAGCCATGTAATGGTGTTCCGGCACACCGGGAGGAGGATGAGGGCCATGTTAAATTTTAAGGTCTCAGCGGCGCCCTTGGCGGTGGTGAGACAGTAACCCATGACACGGAACGCGTACCTGTTGCGATACTGTATGAATTTCCAGGTGAAGAGCCCAGCCATGAGGGCGATCCATAGGGTTACCACCCACAGCCTCTTCCAATTCTCCTCCACGTAGTAGGTCAGCTTGGTACTCAGCTTCCTGATTGGTCCCTTCTTCCTCAGCCCGGCCAGGTTCTGGCTCAGCGCCTGGCTCGTGTAGCTCAGCGCCTGGCTGTAGTTGAAGTACGTGTCCTTCTGCAGAAGCAGCGTCTCCAGTTGCCAAAGCTGTCATCGCCATGAAAATTGCTTCAACAGGAATTCCATTATCTAGTTATTAAATTTTTGCTTAGTTTATTAAATATAATTCATACAAGTGATCGACAAAGCTTTAATTCTTCGATCCAAAGAGGAACATTAGTGCTTGAATTAAAATGCATGGATTTGGGGAGAAGTGACCAAGTGGAAATACTACGTCCTCATGTAAATGGTGATGAAAAAAAGGCTAAGTGGTGGTTCAGGTAAGAAGGCCACGTCAAACGTCCTTTCTGCATGCACCATGACATTATAATTAAAGTGATTAAGTTGGTCCACAAGTTTGACAATGGCACCAAAATACTTCTAGAACTCGAAAAGGAGACAGGTACAGGTCCACCAAGAAATAAGAGTGAAATTAACCTAACAGACGTCTCTTGAAATCCATAGCATAAGATTGACTACAGGATGAGCCTTCACCGGATGGAGCATAAAGAGTCAACGAGTATGGAAGAGAATACGACACACAGGGCAGACCAGAGCTCTAGTGTTATATGGACCCATGGCTATATATATAATAAATGATCAATTTTTGATTAAATCTACGTGGTTTGATAGAATTTCGAGGAGCAACTGGCAATTAGATAAGCAACAAGCTTAATTAATATATTATTTAAACCATGCAGTTATAAAAGAATTCACGTTTGAATATATTAATTAAAAAGAGAGAGTGGGGCTGCATTTGCAATATTTGACAGTCACCTCGATGTAGCCGAGTCTCTCGGGATCCAACTCCTCCATTATTAAAGCTGCATACTCCTCTGCCTGTTCTTGCAGCCTCGACAGCTTATTAGCAGAAGCACTAAGCATTATTATCTGATTTAAAAATAAATGAAGCAAGTCAATCAAAATATATATAAATAAGGTTCATTTTCAAAACAACTTAGTAAAAAATGTTCAAAATGTTACACTTTTCGTTACACAATTAAAATATCCAAAACATATCAATAAGATAGAAACATTGATGTGCAATTCGAATGGAAATAAGGGTCTTAGACCTAAATACCCTTCACCAACCGCTGGGGAAGGGCCAGTGGACTGGGCTTGAGCTGGGCAAAATAGTAAACTAATATTCCATCGGACTAAAAATCAAGATTCTAGAGCTGTTACGAATGTGTCAATGAAAGCGAAGGATTTTGTGAGGAAACCGGGTGGGTGGTGGTACTGATGTCGCCGGTTCCGTTCACCAACTCCAATATGTTTAGTTTTAATTCATGTAGATAATAATTAAAACAAGCACGGTTCGAAATTCAAAAAGTCGTAAATGCACATAATTAATTATCTTCTTTTGCTAAAAGTAAACGATGGACGGAAAAGGAAGGAGGGGAAGAAATTACCTCTTTTACTTCCTCCTCGGTGATGTGGCCGTCCTCGTTCTTGTCCACCCTAAACGGATTCAAAATTTGAAAATTGGGGATCGAATTTGGGATTGAGAAAAAGAAAGAAAAGAAAAAATTTGGGGTTTCTTACATGTCGAAGAAGATCTGGAGTCGAGAATCGAAGCTTTGATCGGTGATCTGGCACCAGAACTCGTGGAGTTCGTCTCTGCTAATCCGCTCGACGTTCAATCTTCTTCTCCTACTCAATGCGTCGAACAGCTCCAATGCGAACTCCTCGGAGTCTTTCATTCCTGCGTCGGGATAGGGTTTGGTTAGATGGAGTGGGAGTGAGTTGGGGGAGATGGAGGAAGAAGTGGGGGGTCGAGGAGGAACGAACCTATGCATTGGGCGAAATCGGATCGGGCGAGGTAGCCGTCGTGCTCGAGCTTGTCGAAGTTGCTCTGCACCTCGTTCCACGCGTCGACGCCGCGGGCCTTGCGGCCGCTGATGAATCGGAGGCCTCGGAGGGCCTTGTGGGCGCCGGATCTGCTCCGATCGAGCTGCGCCCGTTGCCGCCGCGCGGCCCTCGCGGCCAGCGCGGAATCGACCCCAGGCGTCGCCGAGGAGGACGAGGCGGCCGCAGCCCGCGAGGACGCACCCTGGCCCCACGTGAACCGCTTGAGCTCCGCCTTGAGATCCTCCTTCAGCTGCCGCGCCCGCGCCACCGCCTCCGCCTTCAGCTCCTGCGAGATCTGCAGCAGCCTGTGCGACGAGCTCCGCCCGATGGACGGCGACCGCGACGCCGACGCCACCTCCGACCACGTGGCGTCCGACGCGTACCCCGCCTCGATGGCCGCCGCCGGCTCGACTCTGCGGAGCACGATGGTATCGTCGTCCTGGAGGTCGATGGTCACCTCCACGAACTCCTCCCCGTCGTCCGACACCATCCCCGACGTCGCCGGCGACGACGCCCCACTCAGCGCCCTCCCCGCCGGAACCGTATCCGACGCCCATCGCCGCTCGTGCCGCGTCGCCGACGGCCCCCTCATTGCGCCCAGCCGCCCACGCCTTCAACTCCGAACCAAACGTGAATATATGAATGAATACAATAACGAACAAGTGGACTCGTCGTCGAACGCGCTTGGAATGGAATCTTCCTCCAAATCACGCGTCGCGTAACGATATTTGCGCAAACCATAAACACACACACACAATAAAATCAATACAAAAATACCGGGACTAACTTTGTGTCCAGCAACTCCGATCGATCTGAGCTTGAGGCTGAAGGCGGCGGCGGGAGACGGCGGGAGGTTGAGTTGTGGGAATCGGAAGGTTTTGATTCAAGTTTTAATGGATGGAGCAACTACTTGGTGTTTTTTCTTTTCTTTTGGGTTACCACTTACCAGAGTGTGTGTATAAATAGTATAGAATGGATGGCTACATGAAGTTGGGTCATTAGGTGGGTTCAAGTCATCATGTAGGTTTTTAGGTGGTTGTGGGTGATGGCAACCAGATAATTGGGTCGTACATAATTATGGAAAATTGATTTGATATTAACTGCAAGAATTTTGATATGGTGGTCCCAATTACATATATATTTCGATACGATCGAAAAATATATATATTGAAGAAAAAGAAAATTAAGCGAGAGAGAAATTAACTTATTTTTAAGAAGTATTTTATAAAATTTTAAAATCATCGCCGTCCTCAGGGAAGGCGAGGCTCGAAGCTACGCTTGCCCGCGGTTTGCCGCCGTCGACGACGACCCTGCATCCGCCACCTCGGTTTCGAAGAAGAACATGTGCTCCTCACGCCGCATCATCTCCATGTCAGCCACCGTCAACATTTCCTCCTCCACTGGCTCCTCGTCCTCATCTTGCCCTGCTTTGAGGGTGTTCTATAGCTTGACTTTTGCAAAAAGTCAAATGGGAGACAGAATTTGTTTGAATTCTTTAATCGTGCTCGTCAAATCATATATTTTTAATCAAAACACAAAAAACGTGGTTTTATCAATCGAATAATACAGCCGCAAACGGACCGCAATGATAACCCAAAGTTCCCAACATAATTAGAGGATTACTCATCGCAGAGCACCACAATAAAACACATAATAATAGTTTTTAAACCTCTACGATTAAATTCCTAAAACTCGCTAACCAACTGATTTAATCCGTGTCCGATTCATAGTCGATCGCAAGAATGCTAACAAAAAAAAAAAAAATTAATCAGGTCGGATAACGTCGGACCTAGAGTGACCGACACGGTCCCACGAAAGTTTTCCACTGGCCACTAGGATAAATCGAAAAGCGCTAATGGAGGCTCATCCAAATGATCAACATTCTTAAATTCGCTTCTCATCGAAAGAAAAATTTTCTGCAATACGCCGTAGCTGAGATTCGAACTTTATGTCCTTGATTATCCTAACCATAATCGATCACAAGAATGCTAACAAAAGAGCACAATTAGTAGCTTCACACTACGATTAAGAAATCGATATATAGAAAGGATTAGGATGGTAGGAGTAATTAAGTAGCTTGCACACCCCCTCAAAGTGTCTTCATCACACCTCAATTTTATTCCACTAAAACATTCTTACATTGAGTTTTCATATTCAAGACAAATTATGATACCGCAAAAAAGAGAGTCATGAGAAAGGGGCTTTCATAGTAGATTGGTGGATAAATATTGGGGATTCAAGGAACAATGAATTATACTTTCACATAGCATACCTCAATGACCGTGTGTACCAAGATACACCAAGACATTTAGAACTTAGGATTCGAAGCATGATCGAGTTCTATCCCGACCTGAGCCGTCAATTTGAGTTGAGTCCGTCAGATTAGCCCGTCCCGCCAAATAATTTAAGCGAATTGGGTTGAAATTTTATTAACTCAAGCCCGCTGCAGGCCGACCCGCCTAAGTCCGCGACTGGCATGGGTTGACACACACGTAAGCCAAATTTTATGTCAATTTATTATCTTTCTTTGTTATAATTTTAAAATAAAAATAATACTTTTCATACTTGTTTGTGTCCATTTATATTTAAAATATTTATTTTTAGATACATTTGATTGATAAAATCTTTCCGAAGTAAAACGTTGAAGATATGATTTTTTTTAAAAAAAATTTTTATGAGCCTGCGGGTTGGCCCGCCTAATCACCAACCCAGCAAGATGATGGGTTGACCCGCCCCGTCCCGCCCCGCCAAATGACTAGCCTGCCACGGGCCGACCTGCCCCGCCACGGGTTGACCCGTTTGACAGCTCTATTCACATCCACTCCTCATTGTGCATGAGTCGACATGTTGCTCAAAAGTATTGACCCTAATGGTCCTCTACTTCGCATTTGCTTCTTCACCAATGTCGGGCATGTCATTTTCAACTTATTGAGATCATTGTTCTAAAGGTATAGAATGTGAGAGGACAAGATAAACTCCTCTTTAGTCTCACATCTCTAAGTAATGGATCTTAAGATGTACATAAATATCAAGAGGTCTCTCACCTAAATGTCTTGATGTTTTGGGTTAAATTAGACTCTCTCTTAGCTTTTTTAAGCTAATACCAGAGTCACTTTGAGTTCTAGAGTCCCAGTGTTTATGTGACATGGATAGGAACTGAAGAGGACAAGTACCAAAGGGTTAAATCACCAAAAACCTTAATCAGCAAGCCTTCAAGTGATCAATCACCAACCATCAAGTTCTTCATTTTAGTATGAAAGTTCGATTGATTACCGAGTTATTGCAGAGAACAGTTTACTGATATCAAAATTCAGATTTGGTAGCAGGTTCGCATCATGAACAATCATTCAAGAGAATACTAACGAAGCACGGCAAAAGCAATCTAAAAAACACGAAAATTAACTGGAAACTAGAAACTATATTACTGTGTGATAAGTAGATATTCGTGGCAAAATCAAAAGCCCTAATTATTTGGGGGCGGGGAGAAGAAACTTGCCGATCGATAAGGGAAGCATCAGACGGGGCTGAGCAGCTGGTAGAGCTGGGGCTTGGGCTCGGAGTTCATGCCGATGAGGATGACGAGGGGGATGAAGCCGTAGTGGGTAATCACCTTGGTTTTCTTCATCGCCCAGGTGGTCCACTCCTTGACGAGCTCGCAGGCCGATTGCTCCTCCGGCTGCTTGGATTTGGGTCCTTTCCCGGCCTTCCCCTTTCCTTTCACCTTGAGAGAAACCCTAGACGCCATGGCGAAAAAACCTCCGCCTCCGCCGCCGCCGCCGCTGCCGCCTAAAACCTTGCTGCGCCGTATCACTCTTAGCTGACCGCTATATATAGCAAAAAAAAACATGACTTTTTTCCTTATGCCTTTAAAAAAAATTAAAAAATGATTTAAAAAAAAAGAAATAGCAAAATTCACGATGTATCTACTTACACTGACCGACTCCTTGCGTCCCCGCAGCATTTTGGCTCTACGCCTCCGGCGACGGGGCCGGGAGAATCCTCGGCGGACCCACAAGGTCGTTCTAGATGGGTGCCGCCCTGGAGCAAGGCAGAGTTGTGGCGGAGCTTGCGCCATGTAAGAACGGGCCAGGATTCAAGCATCCACCCTGCCTCACTCTTCTCCATTGTTCTTGACGAAAGCGACGGATTCACCAGGTCCCGCCTTGATTTATCTCCGCCTCAGTTAAGGTATCGATTTGTTTTCAATCTTTTATCCTCCTCCTTTTTGGATTTCTTCCCCCTTTTTCATCGTTCGTATTACTCGTTTTTATGAATCTAAGTCACCAGGATGGAAATTTCTGGGCCTCATCCAAACCAAAAAATCGAACTGGGGAAAGGAGAAGGGAAAAAAAAAATCTCTTTTTTGAGAGGCGGAGGAATAAAAGAAAATATTGAAGTAAAAAAAAACAAAAAAGGAGAACTTTGTACGTCACAGGAAGCAGAACCGGCTTCACTTCGTTCGTAGCCAGATGGCCTCATTGCTTCTCGAATTCCCCAAGTTAGCGCGGTGTTATGGAAACCGGTGGCGGAGCGGAGCGGCCGCAGAGTATTTGAGGCCTGGCCGCCATAGCCGGGATTGCCGGAAGTGGAAGAGGGACTTTAAGATCGCTGCGGCGAAGGTTGAGGGTTTCTCGTCACGAGATGGCGTTGCCGAAGATTACTACGCTGTTCTCGGGCTGGTAAGCTCGTTTTTGCTTATTGATGATCCGTGTTCATGAACCCATCCGTGGATTTTGGTTGGTAAAATATGCATTCTTCATCTTGTGAATTAGTAGTTTTGGTTTCAGTTTGAAAGTAGTAAAACTCCTCTTTTTATGAAGATCTGAGGATGACCCAGACTAAGCATGAACATTCAGGATGTATTCCTATTGCTTATTATGAAGATCTGAGTGGAATAAATCGTGGACTCCTTTGCTGTGAATTGGGTAGTGGCATTTACGTGAAACTCATGCACAAACATGAAGGGTCCATCGTTTCAGTGCTTTGTGTGCACACATCTTGATTGGGTAGGGAGTGATGTTATATGTTCAAGACCAAGCCGATTCATGCCCATTGCCCTCTAAGCCTAATGTATGATCTTCTCTATGTGAACCAATGGGACCAAGTCTGGCTAACAAGTTATTTTGCTCGAGTTTGTGTTGACTCATTTTTTCCACCATTTAGTTGAAGGGTACATCTGTAGTTGTTGTGGTTTGGTACTACAGTATAGGGAATTTAGAATCTGTAATTGGTTAAATGAGATAATGGATGCCCATGTACATATTGGCATAATAGTAGGAAGCACATTTTGTTAATGAAGAAAGTGCTGCTCAGCTTGGTTGGGCTTGTAAACATTATATATACACATGAGAAAAGGACTATGAGAAGAAAGTTACAACTCAAAATCTCCTTCTCTTCTTCCTTACCAAGGTAGACCTTAGGACCTTACAATTCAAATTGACCCAAACGATCTAGATCCTAAATCCAAGGTAGGATCTGAATCGTGCTGGGATCTTACAACTTCATCATTGCTAATTATTATCTTCATGGCTTTAAGTTGTTTCTTGTGAAAGATTTGTACACTTATGAACGTCAATCTTAATTTAAGATGTGTATACTTTAGTTTTGATGATGATGATTAGATGGTTGTACCTCATAGGCAAACTTTAAAGATAAATGATTTTATGCCTCTTCATAATACAACCTGAACCTGGTTCTGATGTGTTATGCCTGCATTATTTCACTACCAGGTGCCAGATGCCACTCCTCGGCAGATAAAGAAAGCTTATTATACTTGTATGAAATCATGCCATCCTGACTTGAGCGGGAATGATCCAGATATCAATAACTTCTGCATGTTTATCAATGATGTCTATGCGGTAAGTTCTTCAAAATGGATTTGGTCTATGGTTATGCAATCTCACATTCATTAGGAAACTGATTGTTCAGTGAATTAATATGAATGGAAAGGGCAGGTGCTCAGTGATCCTGTGCAGCGTATGGTATATGATGAAATTCATGGATATGCTGCAATGGCTATGAATCCTTTCTTGGATGATAGTGCTCCAAAAGATCATGCATTTGTTGATGAGTTTTGTTGCATAGGTATGTCAAGTTTCTTAGTTTGGATTTATTGATGAATGGCCATAATAGGCTCTGTTGGGGTTGCAAGGTTGCAAACAAAGTTCCACATTGAAAATACATAGAAAAGATCATGGGCTTATAAAGGAAAGATCTCTCCATTGGTATGAGGCCTTTTGGGTAGAGCTCAAGAGCAAAACCATGAGGGCATAGTCCCAAAGTGGACAATATCATACCATTGTGGAGATATCTAAATTCCTTCGGTCCTAACAAGTGGTATCAGAGCGGGGTCGCTCTGAATTGGTAAAACTACCGTTCGAGCTCAAAAACGCCTTTTTTCCGGATTTATATTTTCATCTTTTCACCTTAAGTCAGAATTGGTACAATTACCTCTTCTGACAAAATTCTCATTATTTTTTATTATTTTATTATTATTTTCTAAAGTGGTGCAACACCACTCGATTCGAAATTTTTGTCGTTGTTATTCATTACTCATTCTTCCAGCACTACTAATCCAAGACCTAGTCTTGGGACATTTTTTTCTCGTTTATCATTGTGCAAGGAAAATGATGAATCAAGAGACTTTCGGGCGAAATGTCAATGAACCACCTCTATACGAAATGTACGAGATAGAGGAATTCAATCTATGGAAGATGCAAATGGAAAGCTTCATCCTCATGAACGATTTTGATGGTGGCATGGCGCTAAAGCGATCTTCTCGAAATGTGGAAGCAAATAGAAAGGTAATCAAGTTTATTTCGAGTTTATTGCCTAACAAAATTATTTGCAGAATAGGAGAACACCGAGATGCCCACGAGTTCTGGACTCAACTGACCAAGCTTCATGAGGAGCCATTGAAACTGGAGAATCAAGTCAGAGTCGAATCCAGACATGAGTCCGAACTAACAGA
>JBBUKS010000113.1:245160-260553 GCA_038050645.1 Hedychium gardnerianum | reverse complement strand
TTATATTTTACAACGGTCATTAAATTAATGAAATATGAAAAAATATATATATATAACTTACTCCTTTGTTACTGTTGTAGTTGGATAAAGGAGGAACAAAATTGTTCACTTGAAAAAATAAAAGGAAGATCTTGCTTTTAAGAAAAGGAAGAGAAGATAGAGGAAAAAATAAAGGAAGAGAGTTTTACCTTCTTCATTAGCAACCTCGAATAGTTTTGGTGAGTCCGGCAATGACACAAAGAGAGTAACGCAAAACAGGGTTATTCATACGGTGCTAACAAAATCCTAAAAAATATGAGAAAAGAAAGAAGATACGAGGGTTAAAGGTTGCTTTTATTACTGGAAGAGGGCTTACTAGAGAAGAGAAAGGAGATGAAAAAAAAATGCTTGTACTTGAGAAGATGAAAGGAAAAAACTACAAATTAGTGTCATTGGAAGAGAAGGAAAAAAAATGAGAAAAAAGAGAAAATAAAAAATAAAAGAGAGGGATGTGCAAAGGTATAATGGTGACATACCACAAGGGATGTATCATGGGTAGGAAGAAAAGAGAGGGAAAATAAATAAAGAGAAAGTTTTTTAAAAATATTTTAATTTATTTTAAATTGATTGAATCATTTAAATCTTAAAATTGGTTCAGTCATAATTTGATCAAATCAATTCTAAATCAATCTCGATTTAAATCAACGTAATCTTTATCTCCGTGCCTATCCATTGGATTTAGTTCGAAGTCAATCCAATTTTAATTTAGCGCCTTCACTGTATATTCTACGATTTAATTCATTCGTTTATTATATATATATATATATTTATTTAAAAATTGGATGTTTAATCTTTTAAATCATAATTTTTTTTTATAAAAGTGATACCAATGGATAGCTTAGGTCAAGAGTTTTCTAAATATGTGATCAATTTTAGTTTTTTGACAACTAACGATGGTGAATCGACCGATCAAAGTGGCGGTGAAGGCTCTCCAAATATATAATATTACTATTTTTTTTTAAATGTCAGGGGTTGTCGCACCCCCTCCGTCCTCATGTGGCTACGCCGCTGACTGCTATGCAATTATAACAACTATGATATCATAACTGTTATATAATTATAATACTTATGATTCCGTAGTTGCAACAATATAATATTGATTAATATTTATTAGAAATAAATTGTTTATATTGTGACAATTATATTTTATAGTTGTTATAATATAATGTTCATTAGAAAAAGTATTCATATTGTAACTGTGCCTATTTGAGTTTGCGGTCTAGTAAGTCAACAGACTAGTAAGTCAACGGAGAGCAACTGTCGAGGGAGAGGCTGTAGGTGACACGATAGCAAGGGGGATCCTCAAGGCTCCTACAAACACTCACTGAGAGGTTAGAATGGACTCTGAGATAGAACATAGCATGACTATTTTGACACTCAAGTTAACACAGGGATTAGATCAAAGGGAAATTGGAGTAGAAAAGTCCAGAAATGTGTGTACCTGCGCATGTGCAAACGGGCGGCTTTTTATAGGACTGTGGTTGTGTCCCACGTTCTCCACGTGTTCTGAGATGAACATTTTTGTTATCCATGTTCCCCAGGGGAAATGACTACATTGTCCACATCTTCTAGGAGAAAACGGCTACATTGCTCAAGTCTTTCAAAAGAAACGGTTCAACTAGCCACGTGGATAATCAACCTCGAGCTGAGGGTGGTAGTCAACCGAGCCGATGTAGTCGAGTAGCCGAATCAAGTTAGTCAAGTGGCCGAGCCGAGGGAATTGATCATCGACCAAGCCGATGGAATTAGTCATCGAGCCGGTGAAGTCGGTTATCAAGCTGGCAAAATCGAGTGACCGAGCCTATCCGATGGGTTGGGTCAATCATTTGGAATCTGCTTTGACCTCCACCACCTTACCTTAACTTTGGACTAGGTGATCTAACTTTTGATCTAGATCTTACCATGAGGAGATCTTTATTATCCACCACATCAGTAATAATTATGAATTATAGATATTATAATATAGTGTTATCATAATTGAGAGTTATAATTTAATATTGATAAGTTTTAATTAAAAATTATGAGCTATAGCTACTATAATACCGTATTATTAATATCGATAAGAATTAAAGTATTCATATGGTAGAAATTATAAATTAATAGTAGTTATAGTAGTAGTTATAATAATGTTAAAAATAAAGATAATTTTGAAAATAAAAATATATTGAATACTGTTTTGATATTAAATAAATAAAAAAAGACGTTTTCTAGATGATTTCAATAAAAAAAAAATCTTCTTTTGATTTTTTCGAATAAATAAAGATATCAAATATGAAATATTTATTAATTTATCTACTCTCTTTAATTCTTTTGGATATCCAGAGTGTAGAAACTGAGATAGGATAAGATGACGAATTGAATGTGATGTCTACAATTAAATATGTTTATTTTTTTATTATTATGTATTTAATAAGAAATAGACAAAACAAAAAAAAATACACAGCAGTTAATCTTTCTTCTCTTTTACGACCCATAAATTTTATGAATTTGAATTAGAAACCAAGTTAAGTCGTTTGTAAAACTTTAATGACAGCTGACAAATAATAATACAAGGATTACTGATATTACATATCTCAAGTCTTTTCATTCATCTGGAGGTCTCGGTTCGATCGTATAAAAAAAATTATTAACCGTTAAATAAATTTAAAAAATATTTATTTATGCTACATGAAAATTAAACTCTCATTGCTAGAAAAATCTATTCATTTATCATCGCACCGATCTTGAAGCTATCTATATTACATATAGAATCATATCACTTAATATGAACAAATAATATACCACCAAACAAAACAAAATGGCCCCATCGATTCCATCATTTTCACAATAAAAGATTATTTTAAAAAAAAAAAAACAAACAAACTGTCTCACATCTCTTGTCATGCATGCACAACACCATTTGATTATGAACACTTCCTCTGCTTGATAACAACCCACAGAAAATCGCCGGCCGACGAAACATTTTATTTATATATATATATATATATATATATATTTGTTCTTATATATATATATATATATGGAAGGCATGGTTGTCCCTGTTACAATTCCCCTACCTTCCCTGCTCAGTTGATGTCTTGATGATGATGGAGGAGATGTCGTTGGAATCTTGGGAGGACGGCGTCGCTGTTGTGATGGAGGAGGATGTCGCCGGAAAAGCTGGCGACTTTGAGGATGTCGCCGGAAAAGCTGGCGACTTTAAGGCGGCTCAGCCTCCGGGCAAGAGAAGGTGAGACTTTTACTCTGGTTTGGGAGTTGAGTGGATGCGGCGATCTCGGTCTCACTGAGGCAATTTGTCGAGCAGCAGGCGGGCGGTCCAGAAGCGGGTGGTGTCGGTGCCGTTGGGCGACACGGAGGGGTTCCGGCCGAAGAATGGGGGCGGCGGGGAGGTGTTCCCGCCGACGGATTCGTGGGCGTGGAGAAAGTACGGCCAGAAGCCCATTAAGGGATCTTCGTATCCAAGGTAAACGAAAAGATTATCAGATAAAATATGCGAAATATGTATGTATAATAAAAGATGGAATGTATATGTTGCAGAGGTTATTACCGATGCAGCAGCTGTAAGGGTTGCCCGGCGAGGAAGCAGGTGGAGCGGAGCCGGCACGATCCCACCACGCTCGTCGTCACCTACTCCTTCGAGCACAACCACCCTTGGCCGCTACCCAAAAGCGCTCGCCACCACCACGCTACGCCGCCAGCGGCGGCGGAAACGGAGGTGGTCGAGGAGGAGGAGAAATGCCTGCCGGAGGTGGGGGAGGAAGATCCGCTGGGGTCCATGATGACGGCTTTCGAGGACGGCGCGGAGTTCCGGTGGTTCCCCGACGTGACTTCCCCTTCCCCCACCTCGGCCGGATCCGACGAGCTGCTGTATGGATCCGTCCTCTTCGGCGGCGGGGAGGCGGAGTTGGTGCCGGAGGAGAGGGAGACGGCAGCGGGGGCGGGAGATGACGACGCGCTGTTCGCGGGGCTGGGCGAGCTGCCGGAGTACTCGGTGGTGCTCCGCCGAGGGATGGCGGCGGCGTCGTGGATTGGGAAAACGAGTGGATGGATTGGTGACCGTTGATTTGGATCTTGGTTTTTCTCGTCTCGACGGCATACACGTCTTTCTTTTTCTTTTCTTTTCTTTTCCATTTTTTTTTCTGTTGGACTGCACCAATAATTACTTCATCTTCTATTATTTTTTTATTCATACAGAAAAAAAAAAACTCAGCACATGAGGAGCAAATAAGAAAATAATTTTGTGATTTGATATCTGGTGTTGTATTATAAAATAGGCTAATTGCTTCATTATTTAAATTATTTCATGTTTATCTTTAAAGCTTCTCATGTTTATTTTTATTTTCTTCCCTTTTTCTTTCATTCTATTTACCATCCAAACAAAATAAATGATGAAATTATAAAGAAAAAGGTTGATCACATTTTATTTGTGTAAGTTTTAGGTTAGGTAAGGATCAGTTCATGATAGAAATAAATATTTATTTATCTATTAACTAGATACCTAGCCATCTAGGTTAAGTGGCACACATGTCCTACTATTATTTTTAATTATTTACAAGGACACCCTTGTAAAATTATAATGTATTAAGACGTGGAGCTCTTATTAAAAAAGGAGTTATGTAGCTATTTTTTGATATCAAATGTTATTTTTTTCAACGGTTAGATCAAATAAAAATATAATAAGGAAAAGAAAAAGAGAGTTAAGGAATAAGAAATGGCCCACCAAATTCACCCAATTTCCTCAAGTTGGTTACGAGTATCAATCAAACAGTAGTTGCATTAAAACGAAAAGAGAGCCATGCTAGATAAACAGTTATAATCTGAATTACCAGGTCTCGTGTATGATATCCAACACACAAGAAGGCTCAGTAAAGGTCCTTGTATAAGATTAACAGGGATGGATGTTAAAGAGTTGATTCAAAAGAGGATAAATGAAAAATTCAAGTATCGAAACTAACCTTAGTTTATAGTTGTGAATGCTCAGTGACAGAGTAAGCTGACCCCATTCTCTACCTGTTGAGATCTATAATTGTTAATCCCTGAAAAGGAATTCATCATGGAAGAAGTATAAAATGCATCAGTACATAGAAAGCCATGCTGTGGGCAGAGACGATGCATCAGCATTACTTACCTTGAACAACAGCCAAATTTCTTCAGAGAAGAAGCGTCATCTTTAGCATTTATTCTATCCCCATTACCTGGAATAGTTGTATGATGCTCCTTATCACCTGCCTCAAACTGCCCTCTTGTTCACGATCTGATAAAGCTGGATTAAGAATATAAAGTTCCAGAGCATCAGCAAAAGGCAGACATACTCTGAAAATACAAACAATTGTAGCAGCTGAAGACTTTTCTGGAGATCAACACGACAATTCAGTAGCTGAAATTTAGCAAATATGTTGTTCAAATATCAAAAGAAGAAACAATATGTTAATCTAAGCCAAATGTTGCTCAAATATAAAAAAACAGAAACAATGTTTTAATCTAAGCCATCAGTTGTCTCCCTTGATGATTCGAAAGGGGAAAGTTAATTAAGAATCTAACTATTACACAGATCACAAAGAAAACATCAAAATGGACTGTTTTCATGTTGTACATAAAAATGAAGCCTTTCTAGAACACAAGCAACAAGAAGACCATAAAAGTGAAAAGTAAGAAAAACAACCACAAGGGGGTGTGTTAACTAGCTTTTGCATCTAACAATGTACAGAAGGAACAAAATGACACTGCTATCCATTAGAAAGAATGCCTCAGAGGACTGAATATAAACTGGATAACGAAAAGATAGGGGAATTAGTAGTTCAACAAGGAATACTTTACACGCACGACAATCTTCCCTTTCTCGACCCCTAACTTGGCTCCAGTTACCAACCAGTGGCCTGGAGTATCTTGTGGCCCCTTCAACATCTCTGTCATGTCAACAATCTTTGCGAGCTTGGGGTTATCTACTGAAGTGGAAGAAGATGTGTCCTCTACCTTCTGTACCTGGCTAGTAGATGGACTGTGATCCCATACAGATCTCCTTATGGTACACCCAGGCACCCTAGAGAACAACAGTTTGAGGTGTAGAACACTCTTGGCACCAAAATCCCACACCCCAAGTTGAGCTCCTGTTACTATGTAAACCCCGGAGAGGTCAACAATGCTTGTTTCAGAACTCTCAATGGGTGTGGTGCTGACGTGGGCAAAATTTTTCCACTTGATGGGTTCAAACCAGCGACTGTCCTGCTCCTCAGGGCCTTGCCATTTCGGTGGGCCAATGGCAACATGCGAGTCCCAATGTGGTAGGAGGATCTTTGGTAGGGTTGCAAAATGCTGCAAATGGATGGCTAACCGGTTTTGTTTGCTCCCTTCAAGACTTAGCCTAAGGCCAGTGACAGGTTTGCGACCAACAGATACCTGCATTAAGTTATGAAATTCTTAGCTAGAGAATATATTGACAGAATAATAAACTTTTGTAGCTTTTGAGATGCCAAATCAATAATACATGTTGGGAATGATAGGCACACATATTGCTGTATATAATAATAAAACAAGACCTTGCCATATATAACAGTAAAGTGAAGACCTTGAAAATAGCCACATTTTCTTTAGCTAAAAGAATTTGATAAAATGCATTCATCAATCTTCCAATATAGCAAAGCAAAAGTAGCATGAAATATTGCTCTTGTTTTACGTCTGTCATAGGAATAAAGATTAAAGATTGCTTCAGCATTTGAGCAAAATTACAATTCAAAGAATAATTCTTCACCAGCAATTCAATTATCGATAGGCTTTTATTTTTAACAAGATCATAAAGTTCAAGCCCTTCGCAGTTGGCAGAGGATACCATTTATCTAAACCTGGGTGGGTCTTATTGACCTACATGAAAACTGCACAAATTAAATGGGAAAATTTACTAGGGATATGGTCGTAGAATCATCTTTCTTTGCTACCAAAGCAAATTCTTTACTTTGTCCAAAATTCCATTAATAACAACAACGCATGATTCAGCATGCAGCAATCAGATCAAAAAGGTTTGGCAATTATCTACTGTAAATTCCATAATGAAGGTAGGGCATATAATCATTATACTACATTAAGTTTGACTCAAACATGGCCAACTAGATTCCTATTTACCTGTTCTGTGCTAATATAAAGCTTAGGGCCCATTAAACTGAACTGAAGAGAAGGACACACGGGCTCCTTTCTCTGGTGTCCAGGAACATTAACTGGTGCAGGAGCCCAAATTCTTTGTACTTGGAACTCCAAGAAATATTGTAGCTCTTCTATAGGAGGCTTATCTGCAGACAAAATTATAAATACAAATGTAAGTACACAATCTGTACAATTTTACATTGTGAGGCAAAATGACACAAGTTAGATTTTTGGCATAAGCAAACTAAGTCGGCATTGCTACAGATTCATTATTATATGGTTACTGAAAACAATGACATGTAACAGTAAAAGTTAAATGTTATGCTTGTCAAGGCTTACATTAGAGATTTTCATCCTCTCTTTTTCACACAAGTTAAAATAATTAAATAAAACACTCCAATTAAAGATTGTGAGGATAAGTTCCAAAAGGTGAGAGAAATCAAGTAGGAAATATTACAACACTTAATTACACAAACAGGTACTGACTTATGCAAATAATGTGTAGGCAAGGTCCAAATTACAATGGAACATGAGAAAATTTCTCATTAATTAATAAAAACAAAGGTCCCTAGAAGACAGTAGCACTATGTGTACTAACCTCACACTAATGAATCTGATCTTTTGTGACAAAAATTAGTTAAATAAGGGATGTTCAACAACATCAAAAAGCTAAAATCATTGCCTTCTTGGGACACTAATGTTCTCATGCCATCAAATATAAATCAAAACGAAGCTTTTGGTCTATGACACAGCACTTGCTCCATCTAGTGACATGAATTGGAGACTATTGCAATATAAAATTTCTAATTCCTTATAATCAAATAAAAGACAATTCAGTATAATAAAGAAGAACAAGGGATTAACCAGAACATACAGTCTAAATATAGGTCAACAGCACGAACTAGATTCTGAGCTCCAGGTAATCCAGTCAGAAGAGAAACGATGGGGAGAAAGGTCATATTGATAACATCTGGTGCTGCAGAAATGGTGCTCACCCACTCTGCGTGATTTTGAACAAGATCATCACCACCTCTCCTCCGAAAGATAACAGTAATATCCTGCATAAAAGAAAACGTCATCTGTATAATATAAAGAATAAACTATTAGCCAGTGGCAAAAAAAACACAAAATTTGCTATTTTCTTATGATTTTTCAAATTGCTATACATCACCATTAATGCATGTAATAATCTTGAAAAGAAGGAATGCCATATGCATGATGTGTCAGTCTATAGGTGTTCCAATATGTGTAGCGATACTTTTTTCATAAATAATAATAATCCCATTGATCTCAACTTCAAACATGCAAATAGAATCACTTCAAAATATCACATATACTCATCAAATAGTGGCAGATGGATAAAATATTTGGATATTTTCATCTAATTTTCATTAGTTCTTAGGCTACGACATATCGGTTCATCAATTTGTGGGAATAGGTTTGCAAACGTGCTTCCTGAGAAATGCAACTCTAGACAATATGATATGCGATTGCAAACAAAAGCTGGATTTGAAAGGAATTAAGGAATGCATTCAATAGGATGACAGCATCATGTATCATATACCATATGATATGTACTTAAAGTTTGCAAGGCTACTGACCTTGTCTTTGTAGGTCAAAGGAGCATTAAATGATTGATTCTGTGAATTCAAGAACCTTTGTTCCCCAATTTCTTTAACATAGTTTGTAATTTCTGACTCTGATAACTGAGATGAATGGTGCTGCTTAATATACACTTCATCTTTTCCACCAATTGTAACCGATGTGATTATATGGGTGCCAAAGTTCTCGATAAAGCTGAACAAGATATGAAAAACCTGATGGTCAGAAAATCAGTAAAATAATAATAATAATCATTGCAGAAGAATACAACTTTCCCCAATGATAAGCAAAATAATAATCACAGAAGTTCTGGTCAGAAACATGTGACTTTCATCGCTGATAAGAAAACAAACTATGCACTTTATAAATTGAAAATACAATTTTCAAAAGAAAGAATCATGATTAAAATACCTCAACACGATGCAAACAAAACTATTACCTACTAACCTAGCCAACATCGGTGGGTCCCAATTGCGAGGAATAGCATGCTTGATATCATCTCGGAGAACCAATTCATCACATATAAGTTTAGCTTTGTATAAAGGGATGTAAAAACCATCCATTACAAGAGCTTTGGTTGTTGCAGCATCAACTTTCCAAGATCCAGTGAAATTGAACATCGAGTTAAAGCTGCCAAGAGGAATTGTTCCAGGCAAATCTGACTTCCTGTTGAAATACTCAGCCATCTGAAAACGATGTAGAACTAGTATGAGAATAGAACAAGGATACACATAGAAAGCTCAATCGCTAGCCAGACAATGCAATGGATGTTTAAATATAAAAATAATGATACAGCTTAATTTTGTATCTGACAAATATGCAAAGCCATTAGCCAATAAACTTTTAAAACTTTCCCCCCAAGTATGCCAACATAAACCAAATTGCAATATTTTCAAAATCCAAGTCACAAGAACAGTCACATAGAATATAGTTCATGTCACGTTGCTATCTGAGAAGAGATCAGATTTCACTTCAATGGATATGTGCACGTGCATGTGACTTTACAAGTTTACCGCTCCTCTTTGCCTATATTACTGTTGAATTGCAAGAAAAGATTCATTAAGCCACATATTGCAATGCACAAAGTTGAGCATTGTTATGTATTTGTTATGCCTTATATTACTAATGTCAAATGTAGGCCATTCAGGAGGTGGTTGAAACCTAATTCTGATGGTTTCTGGTGACTCTTGATGAATGAAATGGGTTGTGGTTATATTCCGCAACCATAATGCTTATCCTATCTTTGTTGAATGCAGGTTTTTCAAAGGAAGGTAATATTATTGATGAAGCTTTGGGACTTGGCTATGAGGAATGAGATGCAAAAGTTATTTATCCTCATTTTTTGTTTGATTGTTGGATAGTTTACTTAGCAAGCACATTCTAAATGGCTACCACTGCATTACCAGAACAGTCGTAGCAACATGAGCTGCAATCATTTTTGTCTACTCAAATGTGATACATGTGTCTGACTTTTACCTGCGAGGCTCTTTCTAACTCTTTCTTCAAGACCATGTTTTTTATATCTGAAGGGCTGTAACTATAATTTCTTCTACCATCAAGACCTAGCTTAGTGAAATCATACTACTACCTTAGAAAATGATAAATTGGTGGGAAGTATATGTTCCATATCCGAACCACTTAATTTTCTCTCCTTCCGTAAGTGTTTGCAGATGCACCATCCCACTTCAAACCACTATCAATTCCATTGTACAGTATAAATGTTAGAACAAATTAAGTCCAATAATGAAAATGCAAAATCTACGGCTCAAAAATGTAAAATTACAATACCATCTTCAAATGGAAGAAGTGTCATCAAACCTCACGCAGTCAAACTCTCCTTAGCACTCCACATAAAATTTATGTAGGATAACTAGGCAATGTTAACTTTCCTGTTTTCCTTCTTCAAACTCTAGCTTAATATTCGACATGTGAGGTACTTATCTCAAAACAAAGTTCACTTCCACATACAATATCAAATAACAGTTATACTGCACGATAGATATGTCAGAAGACATCAATGTGCATCTTGAGATCTTCTTTTGTGTGCATCCGGTTCAATGCTCCACGAGGTGGACATGCATCCTAAGAACAATGATATACTAACGAGGGCATTTTGCACTGCTTGTGAAGTTAAGATACGATATCCATTATTATAAATTATAAATTATAATTATAATTATTATTATGAAACAAATGGAATCAGGTAATTGTTTCCTCCGAATAAGAAACAAACAAAAAAATGCTTCAAATATCTCGACATTTGATGAAATAAATAAACAGCCATAAAAAAATGAATATGATTCGAATTAAAAGCCTAGATGCATTCGCCGGCATCTGATCTATGAAAACCGTAAAGAGATTTCTCAAGACCTGAGCTCAAGAGCAACACAGACGACATCGGGCAAAACCCACTTGCCTGTTGAAAAGTACAGACGCCAGAGAGCTCTCGCCGTTCGCTCTCCATCGTGATCGTAATGTCCAAGGGCACATCAGGGAGAACGATCTCTCCCCCGGCGCTGTCGATGACCAAGCTCCTCCTGCTGGCGTCGTCGAGCACGACGAGGCGGGACCCGGGGACGCCCTTGCAGTAGAGGAGCCGCGCATCTGAGGTGACGTCGAACCCCCGTCCGAGCGCCTGCACCGCGTTCGTCAGCGTCGAGATCAGAGATTCCGAGCCTCCAGCAGCGGCCGATGCCGCCCTCGCCCTATCCATGCGCAGAAGCAGAGTCGATACTCAAACGCATCAGCCAGGGGTTCGATCCCATCTCATCTTTTCCCGTCCCCGTCGCGCCTCCTCGCGGATCCTAGCCCCAAACCGGCGATCGAGATTGGTCGTCGATGGAGACCAGATCGGCGGCGAGGAGGCGATGAGATATAGGGAGAGGGAGGAAGGGTTTGTTTGGCTTGGAGTGCAGGAGTGGTGAAGGGTGAGGGAAGGTGGACTTTTTGACCGGAAAAACGCGTTGTTTTTAATTATTATTCCCCTCAGAAGAGAAGAGCGTTGACCGATGATTACAAGTCACCAATGACCAACTTCTCCCATCCCATCACGCCTTCGCTTTGCGATTAAAACCAACCACGAAATGATTTCTGTTATTCCTATCGGATTATATTAATATTTCGATTTTCGATTTAATCTTTTAATTGATGGATTAGAAACGTCCGGAAGTGATGACGTCAGATAGTTGGACTCGGTCAAATTGCATGGATTGATAAATTAATTTGACGTGAGAATTTAACGCGACGTGTAATCGCTCTATTGGACCGACGATGCGTGGAGCAACTATGAGAATTAGTCTATTTTTCTATCAATTTTTTTTTTTTTTTTTTTTGTATATTTAGATATGAAATTTTTGGAAATAGACTAATTAGTCTGGATGGGTTAAACAATTTTGAATTATTTGGGTTAAATTGGAGTTTAGGTGAAGTTATCATCTTAATCGTCCTTTTAAGGTGATCTTTGAAGTTATCATTTTAATAATTTCTTCAAAGTTCATACTCTAGAAGAATAAATTATGAAGATATTTACAGGAGTATAACGATCTTTTATACCAGGAAGATTAAATATTTAATAAAATATTTTATATTTAAATTGATTCTAAAATTTATTAAAATAATTAGTCAATC
The DNA here is from genome assembly GCA_038050645.1 of Hedychium gardnerianum. NCBI lineage: Eukaryota > Viridiplantae > Streptophyta > Magnoliopsida > Zingiberales > Zingiberaceae > Hedychium > Hedychium gardnerianum. The sequence continues at coordinate 248,151 of JBBUKS010000113.1, read as the reverse complement.
AATACAAGTGAATTGGTTAAGATGGATTGAATGATCTAATTGAGTAGAAATTATTTGAAATAGTTTGTCGAGTCTAATGAATCAAAATCAAATAAAATATATAAAGAATTGATAATTTGGATTAATTTTTCATGGTTAATTCAAGATTTTAGTATCTAAAAGAAATCTAAAAACACACACTAAGTTTATAACGTCTGCCAACATATGAAAATTCAAAATTTCAATCATTATTAAAAAAAGGGTAAATTATCCTAAAATCCCTAATACCAAATTCAATTTCCTCCTCAACTCAAGTATAAAAAATAAAAAATAAATCCCTACTCCCGGCATATAATTTTTTCTTTGCTTCAACTCCCTAATGCATTTTGATTTACCTAATTATCCTTATTTTTTTAATATAAAAAAAGTCTAAAATAAGATATAATTTATCCTAAATTTAGTACCATTTAATTAGAATCATCCAATCGATTCAGTCTAAGTCAATCAATTGATACGAGCTCCGAATTAATTGGTCAAGGGGAAAAAGAGTTGTGCTCAATTGAATAGAAAATATACTCGATTATAGTTAAATTGTGTTGAATTTAAGAAGAATTATATATTTTTAGATTTTTTATACCTATAAAAAAATAATGAGGGCTTCTGTTCTCTTTGTGCTCGATTTGATAGAAAATATACTAGATTCTAGTTTAAATATGATGAATTTAAGAGAAATCACCTCCTTTTGAATTTTTTATACCTATAAAAAATAAGGGCAATTAGATAAATCGGTCTGTATTAGAGAGTTGAAGTGAAGAAACATTCATGTGCGGAGTGAAAATAATTTTTTTCTTATATAGAGAATTTGAGGTCGGAGAGTTTGAGATAATTTATCTAAAAAATTAGACAATAAAAAAAATTATATATATATAATAATTATTAAAATAAAAGATAACTTATAATAATAAAAAAAAATATAAAAAGATAAAAGAGTCAAAAGAAATATTTTATATAAAAGATAAATAATATAATTGAAATAGAGAAAAACGACGGATGTTATTTGTGATCGTGTCTTCAAAATTTAAAAGAAAAAAATCAATAAAATAGCAATTAGATTACTATGTTATGTGAATTTGAATATTGGATCATAATTCGAACATATTAGTAAAAAATGAGAATAGTAAATAAGAGAATATTAATGTGAATATGTAAATATAAAATAAATAATACAAATATTAAAGAAAAATTTGAAGTGTAAATAAAAAAATATAGAATAAAACGATTGGAGGTTCACTAGACCACATATTTGAACAAATATTTAGAGATCTCTCATTTCATGATTAGTGACCGGTGCTTCTTTTTCTTTGTCATGAATTGATAAGATTGAGTTGAAGTCTCCCATTATCATTCATAATTCAGTAATAGAATCACCTAGCTCTGTGAGTGCCTCCCACAAAGTTCTCTAGGTAACAATCGAGTGAAGCCCATATATAAACGTCACAAGAAAATCCCTCCCAAAAACTCGACATTTGATTCGACAATGCATGAATTGTTCCGTTGTCATAATGATCTCCATATCCACATGTTGCAAGTCCCACAACAGCAATATACGCCCATGATTAGAAAAATCAAAGTTGTTGGCGCTCTTCATACCTGAAAACCATCGATGCATAATCAGAGCAAGAGAGTCATCTGTTAGCTTTGTCTCCAATAATGTCATGACCTGAATTCCTTTATGCCCGAGGAGGTGCTGCACTCCCCTGTGCTTTAAGGCCTTGTGGAAGCCCAAATGTTCCATGCGACGACCTTCATTGATCACCCATGCGAATTGCTTGCGTCTGGAGTGCGAAGTACCCCGAGATAGTTTTAATGTGATCAATCGAGACAAGTTATGTCCTGTGTGTTTTGATCTTTGTGTCTAAGTGTGCAGAAATTTAGAAACACGAGAAGTCGAGCAAAAGACACAGTGGACGAGAAGGATGACACGGGAAGCGAGTCGACGGGCTCGATGCATTCGAGGGACGAGAAGCTGCAAAAGAGTACACCGGTCGAGCGAGAAGGATGCAATCCGAGAGACGCGAGGCGAGAAGGACGCAGTCCGAGGGACGAGAAGCCGGGGAAGAAACCTGCTCGAGAAAAAGGCCTGAGTTGGGTTCGGGTGAGCTCAATTCTGGATGGCTGGACAATTACCCAAGGCGATCAGAAGGAATGGAGACACCCCGAAGTAGCTGGAGGCGCCTCACACGCTAAGCGCTGGAGGCGCCTCACCCGCTAGGCGTTGGAGGCGCCTCACCCGCTAGGCGCTGGAGGCGCCCCCATAGAATGGAGGCGCCTAAAGCGCCCAAACATTAGAGGCGCTCTCAATGCTCAGAGGCGCCTCACCCACGAGTTTAATAGAGGCGCCCCAACCGAAAGACTCGTTGCAACATATAAGATCTAGAAGTCATGTCAAATCAATCGAGGTGCCCCCAGCGCTGCCAGATCAGCAATGGATCAGTTTCAATCCATTGGAGGCGCCCCCATTGTTATGTCCTCTATTTTATAGGACACACACTCAGTTTTCATCTTCCAAACTTCTGTTTTACTATTTGTGCTAGCTTTCAAAACTTGTAAGAGGCTACTCCGCTTTCTCGAAGGAGTTTTGTTTAGTCGAGCTTTCACTTGCCTTGGATTAACAACCACCCTGATTATAACTAAGTAAATTCTCTGTAGTCCTCTTCTTTATTTTTATGTTTTATTTCAATAATTAATATGTGTGTTTTTGCTTTGCTAAAAGAAAAAGAAAGAAGCTGTAATTTGATTTGCAGGGTTATTCACCCCCCTCTAGCCGGTTGAACCCGATCCTACAATTGATATTAGAGCAAAGTTCTCTCGGAAGGACTAACCGCCGACCCCGCAATAAAACAAGAGGAATGGTCGGATCAAGCATTCATCCATCGAAGTTCGAGAGGGAGTTTGGGCTTTAGAAACGCCGAATGGAGGTATTCTTTAAAAATGATTTCGATATTTTATTAA
>JBBUKS010000113.1:204747-235540 GCA_038050645.1 Hedychium gardnerianum | reverse complement strand
GTAGGATTGTTACACCAACTTTATTTATAATCGATTCACTCTTTCAGAGGTTGCCAGAAGAGGATATTAGTGGATTGCCCAACGATATTATTCGAAAGGTCGTGGGCCTTGGAGTAGGAGTCGGTGAAGGCTCCGAATCAAGTAAACCGATTGTGTACTTTCTTTTCTGTTTTCTTTTTGCTTTTCCGCTGCGTACTCGAAACTTTCAACAAGATTTCAAAATAGAAAAGAAAAGTTTTTTAAAATACGTGATTCACCCCCCTCTCACGTGCACTCGATCCTACAGATCATTGTGCAAGCTTAGATCAAAATATGTATATTGAAAAAGATAAATTTAGATTTAAGAATTAAATTAGCAAATGTATGTCCCTTATCAGAATTTGATAAACTTAATGTGGAAAATAAAATTTTAAAAGAAAAATAGAAATATCGAAAAAGAACTTTACATGCTCAAATTCGAATTTATTTCATGTTTAAAATTTTAGATATTCTGGAGAGCTTAATTGGTATGTTAGAAACCATAGGGACAAAATTAGAAAATTTTCACATTATAATATTCCTAGAAAAATACTTTATTAATCCAGTAGGTAGAAATTTATTTTGGGTTCCAAAATCTGCTCCAACTTATTAAATTATCTTTATATGTATGTTAGAAAATAAATTGTTTAGATTATTAATATTTTGTTTGCAAAATTATCTTCGTAAACTTTCTGTTTAATTATTTTTCATGTTATATTTTTTTGTGATATAATTTTATGTTTTCTGTTACCAGATAAAATTTTGGATTTTTTTGACCATTGCATAAATTTTTATGAATTTTTAAAACTAAAATTGAATTTTTAAAATTAAAAAAATTTGGAGACTTATTTTTGAAAATTTTGATTTTTCTACGAATAATCATTATAGTTTGAATGTTTAGAAAAATTTATAAAATTTTTCACCATCAAAACCTGTTTTTAATTTATTATCTTAGAAAATCTTAAATTCTCTAAAGAAAAATATTTTCTTCTATAAAAAAAAAAGTATTTTTCTAATGAAAGTTTTTTCTAGAATCATATTTGTAATTATGAATGTTGACAAAAACTTTCAATATTTTTCTAAACTTAAAAATAATTTTCAAATTATTTTTGATAAATTTGTAATTTAATTGTTAAAAAAGTATTTTCTTAGAAATAATTGCGATAAAAATACACAGATTTCTATCTCATGTATATATCCTCAATTAATTTTTTTCACGATTTTCTTCCTATTATTTAATATTTTCTCCAATTCTTTTTGATGTGATCAAAGGGGGAGAAATAATGTTAAGGGGGAGTTTATTACAATTTTTTTTTGTATTTATTACTGATTTTTTTACTTAATTGCAATACTTTTGTCATGTAATTAATCTTTTATAACTTTATGCTTTGTTTACCTCAACTTGAACTCGGGTTGATGCATATCAAAAATGGAGAGATTGTATGTATCCGAGGTAATTTTGATGTGATCAATCGAGTTAAGTTAGGTCATATGTGTTTTGATTCTTGTATCTAAGTATGCAGGAACTTAGGAACACGAAAAGTCGAGCGGAAGATGCAGTGGACGAGAAAGATGACACGAAAAATGAGTCTATGGGCTCGGTGCATCCGAGTGACAAGAAGCTGCAGAAGAGTACACTGATGGAGCGAGAAGGATGCGATCCGAGTGACGCGAGGCGAGAATGACGCGGTCCGAGGGATGAGAAGCTGGGGAGGAAGCCTGCTCGAGGAGAAGGTCCGAGTTGGGTTCGAGTGAGCTAAATTTTGGACGGTTGGACAATCACCTAAGGTGATCGGAAGGAATGGAAACGCCCCGAAGCAGCTGGAGGCGTCTCACCCGCTAGGCGCGGGAGGCGCCTCAAATGCCCAAACATTGGAGGCGCCCCAATGTTTGGAAACGCCTCACCCGCGAGTTCAATGGAGGCGCCTCAGAATAATGGAGGCGCCCCAACTAAAAGACTTATTGCAACAGATAAGATCTGGAAGTCACGTTAGGTCAACCAAGGTGCCCCCAACGCTTGGAGGCGTCCCCAACACTGTGAAATCAACAATGGATCAGTTTTGATCCATTGGAGATGTCCCTAAGCAATGGAAGTGTCTCATAACTATCACGTCAACAAAACGGTCATTTTGACCATTTTGTGATAAATAGAGGTTGTGTCATCTAGTTTTATAAGACATACTCTATTTTCATCTTCCAAACTTCTGTTTTACTGTTTGTGCTTTCAAAACTTATAAGAGATTACTCCGCCTTTTCGAAGGAGTTTCATTTAGTCGAGCTTTCACTTGTCTTGGATTAATAGTCATCCTGGTTGTAACCAAGTAAATTTTTTTGTAGTAATCTTCTTTATTTTTATGTTTTATTTCAATAATTAATGTGTGTGTTTTGCTTGGCTAAAAGCAAAAGAAAGAAGTTATAATTTTGATTTATAAGGTTATTCACCCCACCTCTACTCGGTCCCCTCTCTAGTCGGTCCAACCCGATCTTACAAGCTTGATGTGGAGGGGAGAGGAGGGGTCTGGATATGTTGAACAATTATGAGTTTGTTTGGGTTAAATTGGAGTGAAGGTGAAGTCAATTATTTTAACGACCTCTTCAAAATGGTTTTTGAAGTCGTCATCTAAGCGACCTTTTTAGAATGATCTTATACTCTAAAAAAGGAAAGTAAATCATGTGGCATTTATTCTAGAGCAGCAATTCTTTGTATAAGAGAGATCAAATACCTAACTAGGTATTTTTATACCTGTTAAAAATTAATTTAAAAATCTATTAGATATCAATTACGTTAACCTATGAAAGCATTGTTTGCGTTAAATGATCATTATACTTAAAGTCAATCAATACAATAAGATTGGTCAAGGCGGATTGAATGATCGGAATGTTCTAATTGAGTAGAAATTATTTGAAATAAAACTAGTCGAGTCTAATAAATCAAATTGAATCAAATAAAATATATAAAGAATTGATCATTTGGATTAACTTTTCATGGTTAATTCAAGATTTTAGTATCTAAAAGAAATCTAAAAAAAACACTAAGTTTATAACACCGGCCGATATGTGAAAATTCAAAATTTCAATCATTATTAAAAAAATAGACAATAAAAAAGAGTAACTATATCTATTTATTTATCTATCTATCTAGTTATCTATATATATATATATATATAATAAAATAATTATTAAAATAAAAAATAAAAAATTATAAGTGTTTAAAATTATTTTTATAAAAGGATAAAAGATATAAAATACAAGATAGTTGAAATATCTTAAAGTGTCTTCAAAATTTAAAGAAAATTTTGATAAAATAGTAATTAGATTGCTATATTATGTGACATTGAATATTCGATTATAATTAGATAGTTGAAATATTTTGAAGTCTTTAAAATCATTTTTATAAAAGGACAAAAGAGTTAAAAGAAATATTTTATATAAAAGCCAAATAATATAGTTGAAATATAAAAAAATGATGGATGTCGTGTCTTCAAAATTTAAAGGAAAAAATCAATAAAATAACAGTTAGATTGTTATGTTACGTGAATTTGAATATTGGATCATAATTCAATAAAGATGAAAATATTAAAATAAATTATACAAATATTAAAAAAAATTGAAGTGTAAATAAAAAAGTACAGAATAAATGCAATAAAACCCCGACAAATTGGATCCAACAAGCTTGAATCCAGCTAAAATCCACGTCAGCAATACCTAAATCAGAAAAAGTTTGCGTGTCCGCTGTTGCGAAGAGATCATTTCTTCCACAAACACCGTACACAAATCTCGATCGTACTCTATCGCCACGCATGCACTTTCTCCAAATAAAACACTATTTCGACTTCGACCAGCTCCAAAAATACCCATTGTTTACTCGTGTCGTAGTTGGGAGAAACAACAAGTGAAGCCCATCTGAAGGATATTCAGCAAGTATGTCGTTGATAAATTGGGTACATTCGAGTTGGTCATTGAAAGTGTGTGAGGATCGGCGACAGATATAATCGAGACGAGTATCCCCACCCGCTGTGGGTGCATACCGCGCTGTGAGGCAATTACATGCGGATCAAAGTGGGAACCAATGATGATCATAAGATGGGTTTACTTTTGGGTATTAAAGGTAGTACATTGAATTTTTTATCATTAAATTGGACAGTCTATGCTTCGGCTCCTTGCCTCCTGTTTCTCTCCTTAACCCTCCACCAAAAATGGCTTCGCGGCGGCGAGGAGTCATCCTGTGCATCTCTTTTCTCCTGCTCGTCGGCGCCTCTTCCTTCCGCTACGAAGAAGCCATGGGAGGATCGATCCTTCTCTTCGGTGGATGGGAAAGGGAGGACGATGAGCCGTTCGAGTACCCGCGAGACGGGTTGAGCAGCTGCCCCTTCCCGGACCCCTCTCTCTACAACTTGCCGGTGATCGGGATCGTCAGCCACCCCGGCGATGGAGCCTCGGGTAGATTGAGTAACGCCTCCGGCGACTCCAACATTCCAGCCTCTTACGTCAAGTTCGTCGAGTCAGCGGGTGCCCGCGTCATCCCTCTCATCTACAACGAGCCGGAGGAGACACTTATTGAGGTAGGCGATTCTCTCCCTTTTCACGTGTTAAGAACAATTCTGAAGGCTAAGTGACTGTTTACCTTTTTTTACCGACTGCAGAAGCTGAATTTGATCAATGGCGTTCTGTTCACCGGAGGATGGGCCAAGGCAGGACCGTACTATGAAACGATTAAAAAGATTTTCCAGGTATTCTTTCTAATCTTAAGTCAGGAGGGAGAGGGTGGGATTTACGCTTCTCTGTTTGGTTATTACCTAATACTTGCTCGATAGAAGCACAAGATCGTAGTTTGATGCGTATACATCCACTCTACCACTCCACAGTTTTGTGTAGATGCAGCAAGTCACAGACTTACCTGCACAAATGAATTGATCCCTATATTCACGCTTTAATATATACTGTTTCATGTGTTGGCAGATAGCTCTGGAGAGAAATGATGCCGGTGAACATTTTCCCTTGTTTGCCATTTGTTTAGGGTTTGAACTCCTGACCATGATTATCAGCAAGGTGAAATGCTAAATCTCTTTGCATTTTGCCATCCATATATTGATAATGTGCATATTTTTCTATTGTGCAATACCTGATGTAGATGTTTAAATGTGTGTTTCTGATTAATTAGTTTGGAAGTTTGTTATGCTACTATAGTGCTTATAACATTCAGGAGATTCCCCTATTTTGTTGTCTCATCCATTGTAAATTGCAGAATATTAGATCACCCCTCTCTATGGATTATTCGTTATAATATTTTGTATCTTACATTCTATTACAGTTTTACTCACAACAGGCTCACATCAAGGTTGAAGTTGTTTCACTGAAAGATTAGTAATGCTATCGAATGATTCTTCTGTTTTTTGTTCCCTTGGTTACCATGTATTAATATCTACTAATGAGTCCTCAAATAATAATTAATGGTCATTTTCAGATTGGGCTTATGGATACATTGTAGATATTTCAACTGTTTGTGCGAACGTGTTTTTCTTTGATTAGTCTTAGGTAAATTGTTAACACCTTTTTATTTGCTCAGGTCTTATTAGCTCTTGCAGTTTGCTTAATTTATTCCTAGCCCAATTGATTATATATTAGTTTATCCATTTGATTTCATTTGCAATAGAAGAGGCTTTCTTTAGAGTTTATTCACGTCAAAAATATCACTGAACTTTAATCTGTATGTTATGTTCGTATGCATTCTTGGCCATTACTCATTCAATGCACCATTATATGAATTAATCCATTGATTTTACCTTTCTATCTTTTGGTAGTTTGATTATGACACAATAGTAGAATAAGTTTGCCTTTAGAATCTTTATTTAGCATCAGTATCACATAAACTAATCTTGCCTGATAACACATTTCTTCTCAGTTTCTGTCTTCGCATAACTCCTTAGCTAGTCAAGTGCATTTTTGCTATATGATGAAATACAGTTTGGACGACGACCTAGAGAAACCATTCTTACAGGTTATCCACTACGCCATCCTTGTGCCTCAATCTGAAGCAAACAACCCATTTGAAACATTGTCTACCATGAATCAGTGTTTGCAATCTCATTGCCAGACCGAAAATTATATGACCACGTTTCTCCATTAGAAACTGTTACTTTGGAGTGCAATGATAAGCTAAAGTGAACAATTTGACAAAGATGAGCAAAAGTATGTGTTTAACTATTTTCATCTCATGTTATGGGAAAGAGCCTCATGACTCGTAAGTTTGTGTCTATGACACATGTAGAAAGACCCTCATGACTCCTAAATTTTATTTACAATGTGACAACCAAATTAAGTTTGATTTTATTTTGTAAACTAATTTGAATTATAAGCATTCTTGCACTTTCTATGACCATTGTAGGACCGTGATATATTAGAGAGTTTTCATGGAGAGAATCAAGCATCTTCTCTTTATTTCCAAGATTATTCAGATGTTCAAAGATCTGTATTTGAGCGGTATGTGCAATCATTTCTTATTTCGTAATATGTTGGTAGCATGATGAATTACAAGTTCACCTTATTTAGTGTGCATATAATGTTGGAGATGAAATTTATTTGTGCTTCTTTTCCCCTCTCTTTTTATGCTATGTTATTCTTTCTTGGGTTGAGAAAGTGCTTTCATGAACCTTGTGTGGTATACCTCTTCCTTATACGTAGTACTTATGGTATTTTCTACCATAATTATACTTCTTTTAATTTATCTAAGAGACATAATGATGGTTCTTTATATAATGATTATCACGATTGTATAAATAATCTGTGTTAGTGATTTTCCACAATTGAATGTTTGCTTTTTCCTGTCTTGGATCATTTGTGAAGTAATGATCAGGATCTTAGTATCATATCAATCACAAGTTCATCACAAAATCTTTGAATTCTGGTGAAAGTGCAACAGTCAATTACCAAAAAAAAACACTTTCTTGTTAGTTTCATTCAAAATATTGCAATTCAATCACATGGGTTTTGTTGAGGTACTTCATCGACCACGTGTTGATATATCAACTTTATTATCTGAGATCTGGAAAGATTTGTGAGACTACAAGCAGGTGCTACTCAACTGATTATTTATCATATTTAAACATACTTCATTAATATGTTCTCTGACTTTAAACTATTTTTTAGTTTGTCATTATGCAAATTTTTCATCACCATCTTTAATTCTGAAGGTAGAATCATACCAATATATATTCATAGATTTATTGGAATCCTTCAACACTTGTTATCAATGTTTTATTGGTTAATGAATCAGTAAACTGGTGTATAAAATATGCACATAACCATGATTTCTATCTTTATTCTGCAGATTCCCTAATGAATTACTGAAGAAATTGAGTACAGAGTGCCTTGCCATGCAAAATCATAAAGTATGTTCATTGAAACCATATGGTCTTTATTCTTTTATCTAAGAATTGCTATATTCTTTTAAATTCAGTTGCAGCCTAGATTGTTCTTGTATTTTTAGGATCTTGGAAAAAAGGTATTCTTCTGTACCTTTGGTATAAAGTCTGATTCTATCCTATTTGAAATGATCAGACTCATTATTCTGTTTCGCCGACTTTCTTTATACCAATTTGATTTATCTATATTGATAATCTCACTTCGTGTTGCTTTTTGGGGTTGCCATTAAATATAAATATATAGGTCCATCACTCAATGTTGCAGCCTAACCTTTCTTATCTGTGTTTAATTATTGCGATATCTGGAAGTTTGGTATATCGCCTAAAAAATTTCAAGGTAATGCTGCTCTCTCAAGCTTTTTCCAAATTCTGACAACATCAAAGGATGAGAATGGTAAGGTACTACAAGGTGTCATATTCTACTGTGCCCATACATATTGATCTCACATCATATATTGATTTTTTGCCCCTTTTATTTTTTTTTTCAAGTTTAGGTTTACGTTTCAACCGTTCAAGCTTATAATTATCCTGTGACCGGCTTTCAGTGGCATCCGGAGGTAATCATAATCACCACAACAATATTCTCTCATCGAACAGTTTGTATCCCAATCTATAGCTTCCCTTCTTTAACATTTTAGAATCAAGGTCCTGCTTATGAATTATTGTAATTTACTCTTTGATATTTTAGTCGGGCAAAACATAGAGTGAATTTTCATCTGCTAATCTTTCCATCATTAACATAACCAACAAATTCTTAAGTTATAGCTCAGTTTTTATCTCAGTATAAGAGTTTCCAATCACCATTAGCCATCTACAGGAAACAGATCAGAAACTAGTTAACAGATTACGAGTTTGCTGAATGACTAACTAAACCTCTGGATTACTGCAGAAAAATGCTTTTGAGTGGGGATTGTCGATGATTCCCCATAGTGAGGATGCAGTGCGTGTAACTCAACATGTCGCCAACTATTTTATCAGGTTGGTTTCCCCATAGTTGTTAAAGAACTTTAACTTCTACAATGCTTCGACACTCGTTCCCATTCGGATTTCTCAGATTGATGTTTCCATTCTGTTCAATGCGTTAGCTAGCTTGCATTTTTTTTTGATCGTCGTGGTATCTCTTTTGTAGTGAGGCAAGGAAATCATCAAATAGACCTCCTGCCGATAAAGTCTTGGACAATCTCATATACAATTACAGCCCCACTTATTGTGGGAGAGCAGGGTAACTTAACATATCGCGATTTCTCTTGCTCATATTATGTTCTCTTTTTCACTCACTAACATAGCCTATCGCGCATCGCAGGAGAGGATACGATGAAGTCTACATCTTCAACTTTCCTCATTCGAGTATGTAAGTCATTTTCTAAAGGATATTATGAAACACTTCACTTGTATCTAAGCTTGCTTCATCTTATGTAACTGAACTCCAAGCTTCCGATGATCTGGTAATAAATAAATCGTGAATGTTTATTATTAAAAAAGGGTTAAATTTGAACTCGTTAATCGAATGCATCTCTTTATTGTTGTTTTTATGATTTGGATAGATAAATCAAATTGAAGCATGCCTCATGTTTATACGTGATGCATGAACGAAGTAATGAATGCATGAGCCACGCCATGGTCTCACTTTTTCTTTTTCTTTTTCTTTTGGCGATTGAGATGGATTGATTGTTACCTGGGTGTGGGGCTCTGCTGTTTTTCACAATTTGTTCTTTGTCAATCGGAGTGAATGACAGGGTACATAATGACACTAGTATTTTTTTATTTATTTTAGTAGTTGATAAATTTTTTTTATTGATTTGAAAAATTGAATATTTAAAATATAAAAATAAAATAAAATTAATTGATGGCTTTCTCTGATTCCGAGAAGGCTGTTTGATGTTGTTGGGCAAAACGGTGGCAGTTCAGATCCTCTCTGGATTTTCTTGGATCCGCAATGATATTTGTTCCTTCCATCTTTGTTATCTTGTCTGCTGGAGAATCCATGAGTCAGTCGTCAGAAGATCTACTGCTTTTATTTCTTAAATTAAAATACAATTATTTTCAACTCGAAAATATCAACCGGACATTCCACTTTTTAATTATTTTTTTTATGCATCTCTTTCCGATGTATAATTATATATAATTATTTAATTATTTTTTAATATTATTTTCTTTATTATTTTATGTCTAAAATATAATATGAATATTAGTTGAATAAATTAAATTTATATTATAATAATTATTATTTCATAATTATTATAATATAAATTGAATTCACATTTAACATCTATCAAATCATAATATGAATATTTTTTAACACGTTAAATATATATTGTAGCAGAGTTGAATTTATATTTAACATTTATGAAAACATAGTATGAATATTTTTTAACATGTTAAATATATATTGTAGCATAGTTGAATTCATATTTAACATTTATGAAAATATAGTATGAATATTTTTTAACATGTTAAATATATATTATAGTAATTATAAAATCATAACCTATCTGATTTAATATTTAGATTATAGATAATAATAAAAATAATATTACTAAAGGATAGTTAGATAATTATACATGATTAAATTGAAATGTTCTTTTAATAAATAAATAAATAAAAGTGAAGTGCACTTTTGATAATTTAATAAATAAAAGTGATAATTTAATACCCTAATATCTTCGTCTAAATCACTTTTTAGACGAGCTAAATCGCTAAATTAAGATTAATGATCGACCCTTAAACTAATTTATTTAAATTAATTCTCAAGATGATCCAAAAAAAATTGAATATTTTTTTTTGTTTAAAAAGAATTAGTAAAATCCTTCTCTATCTTCTGGCCATCACATGTGAGATTTTCATAACGATAATTCTTCGACACGTGTGTCCACTGTCGGGGGACGACAACACCAATAATACCCACCACTTTATTTTATATGACTAAAGCCAAAATCCACGCTATCGTCGTCTTTTTGTTTATTATTTTCAAACAATATATATAATCTCCATTTAAATTAATTATATAAACGGAAAATAAATTTTAAAAAAACAATTATAATAATATTATTGTATTCTAGGCGGCCTAGAATACAAATTTAATTACATATCTAAGTACTGATAATAATAATAATAATAATTATTATTATTATTAATTGATGACTCGATGAGCATGAAGTACATGTTTGATTTGATGCTGAAAACAAGGAAGTGAAAACACACTATTAATCCAAATAAAATTTTTATATAATAATATTATATTTTTTTATAACAGTGATGTTTTAGTTTGTCTAGGTGGATCAATAATTACTTAACTAACTAATACTTTAGAATTTAGATTAAACAACCATTAATTAATTGATTAATGTGAATGACTGCTTAGTGATTAATTGATGGAGAAATTTATTTCTTTTTTAGGTTTGAGTGATGGCAAAAGATGCTCGATTAACTATAAAGGTGACTTTTTGAACAACAAAAAAAAAAGTTCATAAAAAGACAGCATTAAAGTTTGTGATATATATATAGGGGATCATATTCCAATAATCCATGCATGCATCAAAATTAGTGCTATGAATCCAATCATTAATATTAATTGATCCATGATTAGAATTAATTAAGTGCACTTCGGCATTGGTTTGATATATAGGAGCTCCATGTACTCAAATGTGGTTAGGGCAAATGTCATCGTCTAGGGTTGGAATTTCTTTTTCATGTCCCATCTCAGCTTTGGAGCTAGGGTTTATAAGATGCATGCATGGCAAGGGCAAATGCACAAAAATATGTGAGGAATATGAATCATGCTATCTCTTTCAATTATTCCAACGCCAATTTGCTAGCTAGCTTTTGGAATATGGAGAGTGAGAGTGATCGACAGCCTTGAATTGCTTTGCGGTGTGCTTTTGTTTGAGGGAAAAGGAAGACACCCTACCACATTTATCCTCGAATTTTATTCGCGGCTAGCTACGATCTCGGTTGGAACACATTAGCATGTTAGAACTAGCGCACAAGTTCTTTTATAGGTCGAATAAGCTACATGACTAGTAGCACCGTATGACTTATCGCATAGGGTGCATGGTCCATTTAGCCAAATTGTGTCCCATTAAGTATCGTAAAATAGTTTAAAGATCATATTGACATAGTTTTTAATTGATTCTGAATAATTAAAATTAAAAGCATTTTAGTTTTTTTTTTATATAGGTGAGGTTCTAAGTGCATTTGAGACCTTGTAATCACTAATTAAGTGTGTATATATATATATATATGAATATGATGTATTTATTTGCATAAAAAATAAGATAAAAATTAAATCAAATTGCATATCTTTCTAATTTGTTTTTTGAAAGGAAGATAAAGGAATAGAGGAAAGAAATTAATTCTAATTTGTCTATTCTATGATTTTATTCTATTCCTAGCTACTTAAATAGGGTAAAAGAAGATAAGAGTGGATCTTAATGGAGGGGTAAAATGAAAAGAATATTAATTGAAAAAATATATAAATCTTAATGGAGGGGTAAAATGAAATTTCTCCTAAATAAAAATATTATATATATATATATATATATTAAAAAAAAAAGAGAGAGATAAAGAAAAATAGAGGCACAACTCGAACTCGTAACTCACTACCTTTCGTGTCAGCACACGAGCGACTCGTTTGCATGCTCTCCTCCATAACGCGGCCGCGGTATAAAAAGGGGTCGGCGATCGCAGGTAGCAGCATCGCATGCTTCGTCCTTTCCCGTGTCCCTCGATCGCTTTTCTTCTCGTCTCTTCTCGCACAAGGACGAGGGCGAGGCCGGGCCGGAGCAACAGGCAGCAACAGGAAGGAAGAAGCAAGGCAGGGAGAAGAGAAGCGGTATTGGAGTCTTTCTCAATCTCTTTGTGTAATATATCTTGGTTTTCGTTCCCCTCGTCGATCGTGGCTTAGGGCTGGTTCGTGGGTTTCGATCTCCATGAATGACTATTGATTTGTGTGATTTTGATGCCGGCGAGTTGAATGCTCTCAGTGTGTGGTCGAATAGAAGAGGTGCGATTGGAGGGGGTGGGTTTCACGGGGGCCACCGCGCTCCGCACCGCCACTCTTGACCCAATCTCGTTTAGTGTCGCTTTCTTTCTCGCGTTCCTGTTCACAATAGCATGACCTGGACTAGGAATAGTAGCAGACGGAGGAGGGAAAATGAGAGCTTGCGGTGAGTGAGGAGGTAATCTGCAACTGGCCGGAGTGTGTGGTAAAGGGACCACTCAAAGGCGGCATTTTTTGCTTAACCTGCCGCTGATGTGGAACGCCGGGATTCACCTGTCTCCGGTGGATTTGTTTTCTCGCCGGCTAATGGGCCTTACCGCTGTTCCGATGCAGGGCGGCCGCAATCTGCCTGTATGAAGCCGGCCTCCGAGCAATCGCCCGAGGAGCAGCATAACAACATGCAAGGGGGAAAGTATGGCGGCGGCCGTAACCCTACCACGCGGGTCGAGCGGCTGCTCCGCGTCAGAGAACTCAGGAAGATCAACAGGGCATTCCTTCAGGACGAGGCAGGAAGCAGCGGCGACGGCGGTGAGGAGGCGGAGTCTCCCGAGCATCCCATGGAGTACGGAACTGGGAAGGATATCGGCGGCGAGCT
Organism: Hedychium gardnerianum; assembly: GCA_038050645.1. Classification (NCBI taxonomy): domain Eukaryota; kingdom Viridiplantae; phylum Streptophyta; class Magnoliopsida; order Zingiberales; family Zingiberaceae; genus Hedychium; species Hedychium gardnerianum. The sequence goes on along the minus strand of JBBUKS010000113.1, from coordinate 222,507 downwards.
CGATGAGGAGATAACAGATGGTCCCTATACTCCGGTGACCATGATCGGAGCGAGAAGCAGGAGAAACAAGGGAAAGCCCATGAAACAGCGGTTGCTGGTCGTCGCAAATAGGCTGCCTGTGTCTGCAGTCCGGAAGGGGGAGGATTCGTGGTCTTTGGAGATCAGTGCTGGTGGGCTCGTCAGCGCGCTACTCGGTATACCACTGCCTATATGCTCTCTGCTTCCCAATGCTTTCTAGGACATAATATTTGCTGTACATCGATCTCCTGTTCGCTGCTTCTTCAGCTTAAGAGCATTTCTTTAACCTCTATAGTAATATGCTAGCGTGAACATATGCGTCTCATAAAATTTCCTTCCATATTTAGTTTGAATAGTAATGCTGGTATTCTTTAGTTTATCTTCTTGCTCATGCATTCAAATAAGAACCATGATTAACATGGCTGTTATATGCACTATTTCATACAATACATGTTCAGCAGGATTGTAAAGCCTCTATTTACTAGCTTCTTTAATGTAGGTGTAAAGGATGTCGATGCCAAGTGGATTGGCTGGGCTGGTGTCAATGTGCCCGATGAAGTTGGCCAGAGGGCACTTACAAAGGCATTGGCTGAAAAGGTCATGTCTGTCCCTCATAATGCGTTCCCATTTGTCATTTTCGGAATTCATCTTTAACAATCTGCATAAGTCTGCATTAAATCAGATTGTCAGGGAGGATGCTAATATTTTCTTTTGGGAATATGGAATGTCTCTTTTTGTTGATGAAGAGTTATGTATCTCTACTATAACAAGTTGTTTATCTCAAGCAGAGATGTATTCCGGTTTTCCTTGATGAAGAAATTGTACATCTGTATTACAATGGCTACTGCAACAACATGCTCTGGCCTCTTTTTCATTATCTTGGCCTTCCACAAGAAGATCGATTGGCGACCACCCGCAGCTTCCAATCTCAGTTTGATGCATATAAGCGTGCGAACCAGATGTTTGCTGATGTTGTGAATAAGCATTACCAAGAGGGCGATGTGGTTTGGTGTCATGATTACCATCTAATGTTTCTTCCTAAATGTCTCAAGGAGCACAATAGCAACATGAAAGTTGGTTGGTTTCTTCACACACCTTTCCCTTCTTCAGAAATCCACAGGACCCTGCCATCTCGATCTGATTTACTAAGATCAGTTCTTGCTGCTGATCTTGTCGGGTAAACTAATTTTTCTGTTTATTATTTGAAGAGACTTGTGGAATATAACATAGGTTGCCACCTCCATACATGTTGTTTCCAAGACTCTGACAGTCATGTCATATGATATTTTGAGACATTAAGCGTGTATCCTCCTTTATTTTGCTTGTTTTATTGTGTTAGGATGTCTAGTTGTTTATTCTTTTATGGTCAGATTGTAATTAACTTTAACATTGCAATTAAGCAGAATATGGAAATTTTGATAAGGTTTTAAAAGCTTATGTGTGCAGGATGCATTCAGGTCATCACGGTGCATACACAATTATAAAAGTATAATTGTTAAAACCTTAATCTTGATTGAATACATAAAAGATGATTCATTCTCATCATGTAATGATTAAAAAAATAAAAATTCTAACACTAACAGATGGAAATACTTGTAACTTATAAGTCATCATTTGTCATTATCTTTATCATACCATGGTAGTCTTAACCATCCCTTGTAAAAATGCAAAAAAAGAAAAGCTCTTTTTTGTATCATATCTTTGCATAACTATTGCTATTATACAACAACAACTTATTTAGTAAGGGTTTTGTTTCTACTCATTTTAAAATTGTTAATGTTTGGATTAGATTACATATAAACTAGATTGGCTATCTTCTCATCTAGTATTTTCCTAAATATATTAAGCTTGCTCTAGTCATATAGGTAAATTGAAGACTAAAGAAACACAATGTTGGCATATGAGGGCATATACGATGTAATGAAGCATTGCGAATGTAAATGCAGAATCAAGTTCAGCCATATTTTTGTTCATGAAACAATGACTTCAGCTTCTAGATCCTAAAGCTCTGCAGTATTATTTTTCTACTATCGAAATGACTATTGTTGTAACTTGATGAGCCTATCTTTCATTGCAGCGATCTGATCATTTAAATGTCTACTGTAGGTTTCACACATATGATTATGCAAGACATTTTGTTAGTGCCTGCACTCGCATTCTTGGACTTGAGGGTACACCTGAAGGGGTGGAAGACCAAGGAAGGCTGACTAGGGTGGCGGCAGTACGATCTACTTGCTCATTCCTAATATCATCTCATCATCACTATTTTACAATATTCGTTATCTATTTATGTTTTCCTGGTTATTTATGTATTATGTATTTTTAAGAAAAGGAGAACATCAATGCATTAAAGTTGATGTTGATTTTTCTTACCTTGTTTTTTTGTTTGTCTTTAGTTTCCTATTGGAATAGATGCTGATAGATTTAAACGAGCACTTGAGCTTCCTGCTGTCAAAGAGCACATTAATGAGTTGAGGCATAGATTTGCAGGTCGGAAGGTAGGTAGCAACCCTCTTCCATTAATGTAATTTTGAAATATTGCAGTTGCTTCATTTTATTAATTAATAATTTGATGATAGGTAATGCTGGGTGTAGATCGGCTGGATATGATCAAAGGGATTCCCCAAAAGATTTTAGCTTTTGAGAAGTTCCTAGAAGAAAATCCAATATGGCGTGGCAAAGTAGTCTTGCTCCAAATAGCTGTTCCGACAAGAACTGATGTCCCTGAATGTATGTAACCTGTTAAGTACTATATTTTACTTTGCTCTAGGTTTCAGTTTTGGCATCTCCCGAAAATCACAGTTGGATATTACTACAATCTCAATTTTATCAAAGTTTGGACACACTAGTGGAAGGTTATGCTGATCATACAAGTCGATATGGCCTGTGCTAGAAGGCCATCTGATGGCAGTAAACTCTTCATTTACCTCCTTTACCTTTGTGGGATACACTTCGATACCCAGTACCTTACACCTCTATTGATCATCATACACTTGGATCCACACGGTTGTTTGATACTCATACTTTACATTCTTAGCATAATTTGCTGGCATGCAACCTAACATCAAATTGTTGCTAGGGATTGTGTTTGTATTTCGGTAATTTGTGAAGTTGCCTGAGTCAATCATAGTATTGGTGGTGAAACTAATTTTGTATCCATCTAAAATGGTAAGCGTTAAAGGAGGGATATTGTCCACATGCAACTATAACTTAATCTTTTCTTTTACCAGTTGCTAATGATGATAAAAAATTATTGTAAGCATTAATTAGAAGCAAACTTGCTTTGTTGATTTATGAATCAAATTAATTGAATTCTAATTTTACTCCCTTTTCTTTAACAGATCAAAAGCTTACTAGCCAGGTTCATGAGATTGTGGGTCGTATAAATGGTCGATTTGGAACACTGACAGCTGTTCCAATCCATCATCTGGTTTGTCTCAATTTGCCATCATTGTAGTTTTCCCCATCTCGTTTTTGTCCAATCTAATCATATAGCTTTACTCTGGCACAACTGCTTCAAAAGCATAAACAGTTAACACTTACATTATGCTAAAATATTGTTACTGTTGCTTACTTCTGTAGCTGATAGCTGTTAATAAAATTTCACCCGATGTTAGATTGCTTAATGATAAAACCAGATGAGGAAAAAGACCTGGTAAAATTAGTTAGTCGAATGACATGATATGGCATGTGTTGGGTATTGAAGTGGAAGATTGTTAATTGGAATAACAATCTAGCCTCAAGTATAGAGTATGTGATTTTCAAAGATAAATCACTTGCAAGTTAACATTTATGTGACATTCAAATTCTATTCTCATGTCTAAAAACCTTTGATTTTGGTTAGAATAGAATAATAAGATAAGAAATTCCTATTCTACTATTGATGCTCAACTTCGTTTAGAAGCTTATCCTACACAAGACAGAGAATGTTGTTTCCTGTTTTATGGAAGTTAGATGTATCCTGTAAGCTTAGATAGCGCCATCACATTATTTTTAGATTATGTTATTCTCCTGTTCTGCATATGATTTGTTCCTGTTAATAGTTGGGTATCAGGCTTAGTAAACTGAATAGCGTAATCATGACATAAAATATTTAATTTTTGAATTGGAAGGATACTTGGCATTAATTGGAGTTGATGTAGATTCCTAAAGAAAACGAGACTATGTCTGAACAAGCACTCTGCAAGTATAGTCAGAAATAAAAGAACTACTAGATCGGAATATTTTTATTAATTCTCCTACATATCTATCCTTATCAACTAACTTAATAGTCGGAGCTTGTAAATTTCTGAATTAAACATAAAGAGTTTTGCAAATGCTTTGAATTTTATTTATCTAAAATTTCTAGATTCGCTTGTGGTGCAAACTGTGGAGAGTTGTTGTCACAATAAGTAATTCGGGTTGACCTTTTTAACCAGTTTATGAATGTAAAAAGTGCAAACTGTAGCATCTTGCACAATTCTTGATCTTACATGAGTGATGTTCCTTTATATGCATATTCAGCATTTTTTCTTTTAAGTTTGATTCAATGTTATTAGCTTCTTGCATTGAAAAAAATCTCAGGTCTTCTAATGAAAGTTATCTCCTTGCAGGATCGGTCCCTTGACTTTCATGCATTATGTGCTCTATATGCGGTTACTGGTGATTGTTTTTTGCCATGAAATCTGTTCTGTTTATTCTTCAAAGCATGTAATTTTTTCTCATTAATTATGAAATATGGATAAAAATATCATGTTGACGCTAATAAAACATGTTAAGTTGGCCATAGTGCTGACATAAGTTCACATTCATTTTAAAACTGCTAACCATAACCATGCATTTTTGTAGGAATAGATAAAATAAACCATTTACTTCATATTAAACGAATTAATTCTGTCCAGCCAATTGTCTGGCTTTGAACCATAATGTAGTAGGCGTGCATAAAATTAAGTAGAAGCGTATTAACTTTATTATTGCCTTGGTTCAGTTCCTTTTGCTATCCACCATGATGCATTTGGTTAAAGTTGTTTTTGCTATCTATTTGGGTTGGACACATGAATTTTCTTCCTACATTGAGCTTCACATACGCCATTTGGATGTAGTTTTTCTTTACTCTTCCTTTATCCTTCCTTTCTTCCTCAGATCTTTAACTCTAATCAACTTGTCTAACTATTGAATGTATTAGTTATCTTTGAACGATTTAGCTTCTTTTTGTTTCTACATAGCTAAACCAATTATAGATGGAAAAAAAGTTTGGCATTATGGTTACTGTTTAATAATATTAACCAAACTTATTGACCTTAATAATTTTTTTCTGCTTTCCTTGTTTTCATTCAGGTGTATTTGACTTTTTTCTCTTTTGCTTTTCTTTTTCTCACTTCAGATGTGGCTTTAGTGACGTCATTGCGAGATGGAATGAATCTTGTAAGCTATGAGTTTGTAGCATGTCAAGGGCAAACCAAAGGAGTTCTCATTTTAAGCGAAGTAATTTCTTATCTTACCTACATAAAAAAGTGAATGTATGATATTCTGTATGGCAGCTTCCATTTTAATATATACAAGTTTTCAGCCAATAGAATTGTTGTTTTGTGTATCTTACATGCCTTTTTATTTTTTCTACTTCCCTCATTTACTACAACTACATTCACATTTTATTAACTGCGCATCATTTTGGTAACAAAATAAAACACAAGGAGAGTTGGAATTAAATTACAAATACACTCCTAGAAGATATTTTGTAGGAAGTATTGCATTTAATTTTTAATCTTTCTGTTTGGTAGTCTCTTCTACAACTGCTGCTGTGTATAATTTAATCAAACATCTTGAAGCTCGTTGGACAAAACATTTTTGGGTTTCAGACAGAACTCTATATAGAATACTTGACTTAATTCCATTAATAAGACTATTAAGCAACGAAATGGTGGAATGGATTTATTTGGACTTCTCTTTCAGCTAACTCTTTTAAATTTTAAATTCCCAAGTCTAAACTACAAAGTACTAAGACAATCAGGAACACAGCTCATTCATAAATTGTTATCATTGTCAATCTTTGTATATTTGCAACTTCTTTCCTTTTGTGAATGCAAAGATGTCCTGCTTCATAATATACAATTTTTCCTTGCATTCCATGTGTATAATAAATATTCCATGTGTATAATAAATATGATTAACTCATCCTTCTTGCTCTCTTATCTAGTTTGCAGGAGCAGCACAATCCCTTGGAGCTGGTGCTCTTTTAGTTAACCCATGGAACATCACAGAGGTTGCTACTTCTATTGAATATGCATTGAACATGTCTTCTGACGAGAGGGAGAAGCGGCACAGGCATAACTATGCACATGTGACTACACACACTGCTCAAGATTGGGCAGAAACGTTTGTGAGGTGCAGTTCTGCTTAACTTAAACGGTTACCTCTTGTTGTGTTGACATAAAGATGTCACATAATCTAGTAGTTTAAGTACAAAAAATTTATTTTTGTTGTTGAAGTAAATCTAAGAGCCTTCCATTTCCATGAATATATGCCATAACTGAGAAAAAGAACAAAAAGATTGTTGTATGCACAGGTATATAATAGATCCTTATCATGAATTCCTTGATTTGGTTAACATGATGTTCTAGTAGATATTGGTATGATTTAAATGACATTTTTCTTTGATTTCTCGTGACTTGGTGTGAACAAAGTCTGAAGATTCAAGTTTTAATTGGAAATGAATTTAAACATCGACGTATGTACTTCAATGCAATGTTAGAAATGCAGTCAGATTAGATGCATACTTCATTGTTAGTCTACACTTTGGGTTATTTTGACCACTTCCTTTTTATGATATAGTGAACTCAATGATACTGTTGTTGAAGCTCAGCTTAGAACAAGACAAATTCCTCCTATGCTTCCTATGAGTACTGCTGTGGACCGGTATTTGCAATCCATGAATCGATTGGTTATCTTGGTATTCTTCTTCTTCCACGTGGAGCTTTGTTCCTGAATCCATAATGCGCTTGTAAACTCTTTTTCTGTTGTTTCTGAATGTCAACATTGATTATTCATGAAATGCACTCTGCGCTTGCTATATTCTGAAATATTCTGGTTATGAAAGTGCGTCCATTATGTGCTAATAATGTTTGCATATGCTGAAGTAACTTTTTTGAAATTAATTCACAATTGTCTTTATTTCAGTACCTACTAAAATGTTAGCAGCTCCTTTTTTCTTTTGTTTACCTTTTGTAAGCATGATCAGGGAGAAATCTAATTCCTCGACATCCACATATTTTCTATTTCTTGGAAGAAATCCATTTTTTTTGGGTACTTGCTTTTCTCTGTTTAGGATATTCCAATGTGGATCCTAATAAGAAAGATTATTTGTCATGTTTAACTGTTAAATTTTCATTCACAATTTGTATGCCAACCATGATTAGTTTTAATTAATGGTTTTCTTTGTTTATTTATTTGTTTCTGCTGCTTCGATGTCTTCCCAAACTTCATTCAAATGGTTTCTTTGTATGATTTTTGCCAAACATAGGGTTTCAATTCGACATTAACTGAATCAATTGAGTCGACTGGAAGGAGAGGAGGAGACCAGATCAAAGAAATGGAGCTCAAGTTGCATCCAGAATTGAAAGTGTCACTAACAGCAATGTGTAATGATGCACGAACAACAGTAGTTGTCCTCAGTGGAAGTGACAGAAGTGTCTTAGATGATGTAAGGGAACTAAAGGCATCTTTATTTAAACTTGTTAATCTCGTAGATAACGAACCTTTCCTCTCAGAACTTTGGAGAGTATAATATGTGGCTTGCGGCAGAAAATGGTATGTTTCTGCGACACACAGGCGGAGACTGGATGACAACAATGCCAGAGCACCTTAATATGGACTGGGTAGACAGCGTAAAGGTACTCATACTGGTAAGGTTTTTGTTTCTTTCCTCTCATATTCGATGTTAAATGGATGCCATCTGCCTGAAATTTTACAGCATGTCTTCGAGTATTTCACTGAGAGAACACCTAGGTCTCATTTCGAGCATCGTGAGACATCTCTTGTTTGGAACTATAAATATGCAGGTTGTTACTCAGCATAACTACTTGCGAAAACAAAATGTAGAATTCTTGTTATTTCATTAGTTTTATTTTGCTTCCTAAATATTTGGCCAGATGTTGAATTTGGAAGGCTTCAAGCACGAGATATGTTGCAGCACTTGTGGACAGGTCCTATTTCAAATGCAGCGGTTGATGTTGTCCAAGGAAGCCGATCGGTAGAGGTTCGATCTGTTGGTGTTACAAAGGTATGATGCTACAAACTGTTTGTTTTCCTCTACGAGTGTAATCTGTACATCCATTCCCTTGCATTCTGATTACTTATTAGTGGAAAGTCATAAAAACTCTTTGTTTGGCCATGCCGACATGTTCTGGAATGCCAAGATGTCGATCCCATTATTCATCTTCCGATAGTTTAGCACTAAACCCTTAATAATTGGGTCAAAGTTTAATTGTTTTCTGGGTGCATTTATGTAGGGTGCCGCAATTGATCGGATATTGGGAGAAATAGTTCATAGCAAAAGCATGGTTACACCAATCGACTATGTTTTGTGCGTTGGGCATTTCCTTGGGAAGGTAAGGATTTTTCGAGTTCTTAATATTTCAAGAACTAGTTCGACATTGAATTTGTCAAAAACTGTCGGGCTCGAAGATGATAACAAGAATATTATTTCCATTCAGCTACGTGCTTAGAAACTATAACATTTAGAAACATACTGTTGCAGGATGAGGATCTCTATACTTTCTTCGAGCCAGAACTTCCTTCTGAACCTGCAAATTCCTTGAGAATGAAAATATCTGAAGCCAGCAAAACAGCCCCCGACAAAAAACCCACCGGAAGATCATCGGGTATCAGGAACAACTCCAGGGGATCCCATGTAAAATCTCAAAGGACTCCTGTCGGACCAGAAAAGAAGATGTCTGCAAACCATAACATCCCTGCTGGCTGGCGATCTCCTCAAGAGGCAATGTCATGGCGTGAGGGGTCTTCGGTGCTCGATCTCAAAGGCGACAACTACTTCTCTTGTGCTGTCGGGAGGAAGCGTTCGAACGCGAGGTATTTACTCAACTCATCGGATGAAGTGGTGGCATTCCTCAAGAAGCTGGCTGAGGCAGCTTGTGTAGGTGTTTGCTAGGAATGCTGATACCCTTTAGGCGATAGATTTCAGCAGATCAGTTTAGCTGTTACAATGTATATACCGATTCTCCTCTCTAATCCTATCGATTGATGCAATTCACGCGCTAAGTGATCCTCGAGAGGGAGCAAAGCATTTGTATATGATATTTATTCGTATAATTGGGTATCGCGGCGAGATAGAATAACGGGCATTTCATGCTCTCGAGGAAATGTAACAACTACCATGGAATAGCATCAATCTTTCCTTCCTTCCTTCAAATTTGATCCCTCTCAAGTTTTTTTGTCCCAAAATCTTTTGAATTAGCTCGTTTACTTTTTATTTATTTATTTATTTGTTTGTTTATTAGAAATGGATAAGGTTATCCATGGTGAACATGCACATCAAGCAAAGAAGGAAGCCCATGTAAGACTCTACGTCTCTTGCTTCCATTGTTGGATTTTTCTTCCTTCACCCAATGAATTGATTGGAGAAACCCCACAAGGTCTTCCTTTGGAATTATTATATGATTTGTTGACATTGATTACTGATGTGTGAAGGTTTTGTTAAACTCTTCTTGATGTTGAAGATTATGTGAGAATGATTGTTCCCAGTTCATGTGTAATCTAAAATTCGCTAACTTCAAAATCAAGCTTTTCGTTTTATTTTCAAGATATATATATAGAGAGTTTTGTTAGCCTGCACATCTTATTCTGTACAATCATGAGCACTTACTGAGGTGGCTACCTGCACATCATTGATCAAAATATGTATTATATGATCAGTGATCAGGATTATGCCACCTCAGCAGGTGTACATGGTTGTACAAAATAAGATGTGTAGACTATCAAAGTCATATATATATTTGAAATTTTCTAGAATAACAAAATTACAAGCTATTGATCACTTTTACGCAATTTTCTAGAATAACAAAATTTGTGAATGTTTGTCGCTTAATGGTTGATGATGCCGTGGATCCATTGGATATTTTAATTCGCACGACAAATCGAGGACAGATAATGCAGGATTTAATCTAAATTTCCATGCAAATTCAACCAATTAGATACCTCCACGTAGATCGAGTAGATTCTATGATGGCCTATAAATGGGGGCTCCGTCTCCGACGAGTGAAGGCATAACTAATCAGACGGCGGCCGGAAAACAGAGCATGGAAAGGGAGGAGGAGTTGCACGAGTCCGACGTGATGTGGCCGGAGGCGGACGGCGGCGGCGGCGAAGCGACTGCGGCGAGCGAGAACGAGGAGAGGGAGGTGACTTGGAGCCGGAAGATGGCGGCGGCGGAGGAGGGATGGAGTCGACGTTGGGCAGAATCGTCTTCACCGCCGGTGGGCATCCCAGGTGGCGGCAGGCGGACTAGGAAGGAAGGAGAAGATAGAGAGGCAGAAGAGGAGGAGGAGTGGGAGCCGCCTCATGTGGTGGCGTCGCGGCGGTGGGCCGCGGCGGGGTTCTCCGGCGAGGGGCGGCGGAGGCTGAAGGGGCGGGAACTGAGGCACGTGCGGGACGCGGTGCTGCGCATGACTGGATTTTTTGAAGGCGAGTTGACGCGTGGCTGCACTGCGCCGATTATTAATTACTTAATCAATTAATTAATGAATGGAATATTCGAGGGAAGGATAACTCAAGCAAAAATGTCTATCGTTTCTTCGACTTGAATAAAAAATGTATTGTTTGCTTCAAAAACAAACAAATGTTCACAAAATCATTAAAAAAAAAAAAATCAACGCAGGAAATTAATTTTATCTCCCTTTAAATTTTGTCCTTTTTGCCTTGCTTTACGGTACAACGATGTTTTAATGATTCCTAAATATATTTTTTTGATTTTTAATTATGATATATATTTTTCTAATAAAATGACATATCTGATAGTTGAAATGTTGATTTTTTTTTAGCTGACGAGACAATTAGCTCTGAGATTAATTGGTTAGAAGAATTAAAAATTTGAATTATAAAAATAATTAAATTCGGTCAAACTCTTGCAATATAATTTGTAATATTATAATTGATAGATAGCAATCGTAACACGGTCGCTTTCCTGATAAGATTTCTCATATCATAATAATCAATAATTGGGCTGATTAGCTACAGAAATGCGTCCAAGTTCAGCCATGAATCAAAGGCTCCCCAATGATTAATAAATAAAAAAAATCTATAAAAGAATTTCTGATTAAAAATAAAAATATTGATCATTTAAATGTGAATTAATTATTTTTCTAATTAGTCATCTACAAACCCAATATTTGAATTATAAAAATATATATAGATTTTTACGACAAAATCTAGATTTTCGACAAAGTCTCTAGCCATCGTCGACGGCCAATGCTGCACCGGCGCCATCATAGGAAGGATAGCACTCTACCTCCGCCGATTTCCACTCCTCCGATGCATCCCGAAAAAGTTCACCGCCAATTTTATCTAGGGAGGTAAACAAATCGAGCCGAATTAAATTTTATGATGTCCAAATTTATTTGATAAAATAATTAAATTGAGTCAAATGGAACTTAAAATAAATTAAGCTTTTAAAATAATTATTAAAGCTTGGTTTGATTTTTTTTTTATGAATTTGAACTTGATTAAGTTTGGCTTGAGCTTGATTCATTTAGATGTCATCAAACTCTCAATTTAAACTTGTTTGATTGTTTAAAACTTTTATATTTAGTTGATTATTGAACTTGATAATATAAAAAAAAGTTTAATCATTTCTAATTTTTTTATTTAATATGTTGATAAAAAATTTATTGATGAATATGATTTATGAATATTATTCACGAACATTATTCACGAATGATATTTACAAACGATGTTTACCAACTGTGTTCACAAATATTAACATGCTGAATATAAATATATTCAAATTTATTTATTTAATTTAATAAATAATTTAAATTTATTTATTTAATTATATATATATTAAATAAATATAAATAAATTCATACTAAATTCATCAAATTTATTCATAAATATTCAATTCATTTATCATTTTCATTTTATCCCCGTCGCCTTTTGGCAAAAGCTCAGTTTCCTAGAGTTTGCCGCCAGCTCCGTCGAACCAACCGGCCACCGCAAGAATGGATTCGAAGAAACCATCGTTGAGAGTTATCTTCGCTGTTGGTTGTCGTTTAGTGAACGTTAACGTTGACTTTCCATCTCCATTGACTTTTCCACGCAAGACAACTTAAATATTAAAAAAACAAAGCATCTGATTTCTTTCCACTTTCATATCTGAAATCTTTTGATTGATGTGATTTAAAGCCTCACATCCGCACCAATTAATTCTCGATCCAGGTGACATCCATACCATATCCATACTCAACTCAGGCAAAAATCTTAATTATATTTTGTCAAATCCAACCACCAAACTTCCAAAAATGGCAAAAATAGAACCCCGTCCCTCAATTGGTACACCTAAAGGCCCACATGGCCCAATCGGCCCAAATGTAGCTCCGCAGCATTCATCGAAATCATCAAATTAATTGACATTAATTAACCAGCTCAACGCCCTCCACGTGTCTTCCATCGGTCCGTACACTTATTTACGTTACGGAAATCGTTGGCAATGGTCTCAACGGGAATACTTTGGCCCGCTTCTTCCTATTTAAGACTCTGTTTTCTGCGTATCGTTCCACGCTGCCCTGCTCTGTTCTTTGAAGGAGAGAACTGAGAACAATGGAGGAGGTTCTGTCTCTTTCTTCTAATGGATTTCCTCTGCTGTGTCTCATAGTTGCCCTGGTTTTGATGGCGATAATGGACTCGACTCGGGGTTACGACTTCTACGCCGGTGGAAGAGATGGCTGGGTGTTGTATCCCTCTGAGAGTTACAGCCATTGGGCCGAGAGAAATAGGTTTCAAGTCAATGATTCCATTGGTTCGTGATCTTTCATCTCTATTTTCCTGAAGTAGATTGTTCCCGTCGTATAATCCGGTCAACGGATGAATTACCAGCGATATAATCATTGTAATTGCAAACTTTCTAAGTTGTGTCTGAAAAGCTCCAAGCGGAACCAACATGTGTCCTCAGTTGCTCCTGAATAGATAATAAAAGAATCCTAAAAGTCAACAGAACTATCGAGGGTGGTTCAGGTAAAGTCCCTCCGACGCTTAAGTTAATAAAATACAATGAAATAGTCAAGCAGTGCTGGTAGAAGAGAGTTTTCTTAATACCTCGCCTCTTGGATAAGGGAGGGACGTCTTTATACTTCTTTTTCTCTGTGCATCATTAACGACGGAGGTATGGAGAGACAGTATCTTTTACGTATCTTGTACGTCTAGCAACAGTAAGACATGTGCTCCACCAGATCTCCCTGGGTCTAGTCTTTTTTCTGTCCCCTTGATAATTGGCTTGGGCCTTAAATGACTTGAGCTTTATCTTGCCAGAAGGTAAGGGACCTGTCTCTGATTTTCCTGATCCCAGTCGAGACACCTGGTTGAAAATGACCCCGATCATATATAATCTCGGACGAAGCTTTTTCGGTTGGTGAAGAGGGTCCCAGTCGGGACGCTCAATTGAAGATGATCCCGACTGGATATATTCCCGGACGAAGCTTTCCCGGTTGGTAGAGAGGATCCCAGTCGGGACGTTCGGTTGAAGATGATCCTAACTGGATATATTCTCGGACGAAACTTTCTTGGTTGGTGGAGAGGGTCTTAGTCGAGACACCCGATGTCGACACATGACATAATTATGACGGCTCCAGATGACTTATCTTAACCCCTCATCATAGATTAAGAGTTCTGAACTGGTAATTAGTAAATTCTGGATTTTGTGTTACAGTTTTCGAGTTCCAAAGGGGAAGACTCTGTTTTGGTGGTGGCGGAGCATGATTTCTACGCCTGCAACTTGGGCAAACCCTTAAGGCAGCTCAACGGAGGCAATGACCGATTCACGTTCGACCACTCCGGGCCGTTCTTCTTCGTGAGCGGAGCTCCAGGAAAGTGCGAGCTGGTACAGAAGCTGCTGCTGGTGGTCATGGCTATCCGCCACTGGCCGCCTCCATCGTCACCTCCGCCATCAGCAAATGCCCCTGTTTCGGATGCCTCTGGCAGTTGGCCATCACCCGCACCAGCACCGGCCGAGCTACCTGCAACCTCCGACGCTGCAATCAGCTCGTAGAAGTAATTGCTATTACTCAATTTGTGCTTCTGATTCAAATTCTGTAGTTGCCACTGTATCATGCTTCGTCGATTGATTGTAATAATAAGAAGGGATAAGATGACTACACTACATATTTCATATATCTCAATTTATCTTCTCTATTTCCAAGAACTAATCAAGTAGTTCTTCTGTTGATTACCCTTATTCTATCAAATAATATCCGGAATTTGATGAAACAGTAGATGAGCTATAGCCTGGGGCCTTAGCAACACTCCTCTCCTTCATCAGTCTTCGAACTCTCTCCACTCCCCTCCAGTTCTTTGCCTCTGCATAAATATTTGACAGCACTACATAAACGCCGTCGTTCCAAGGCTCCAGGTCCAGTAAATTCTTAGCCGCCCACTCGCCAACCTCGACGTTAGCATGCTTCTCGCACGCACCCAAAATCGTTCCCCATACCACTGCATTCGATTCCATTGGCATCGTCTCCACTACGGTTCTCGCCTCCTCGAGCTGCCCCAACTTGCCCAACATATCCACAATACAACCGTAATGGGCTATGGTAGGAACCAGATTGAATTCCTTGGTCATTGCCTCCAAGTAGTTCATGCCCTCGTCCACTAGACCACCATGGGCGCAGGCACTCAGCACGGCGACAAAGGTCACCTGGTTCGGTCGTAATCCCTCCAGCTGCATTTCTTGGAAGAGGTCCAGTGCAGCAGATTCTTCCCCTTGCACTGCCAGGCTCATTATCATGGATGTCCAAGATGAGACATCTCTCCTTGACATTCTAACGAACACCTTGTGTGCGAGGTCAGTCCTGCCACATTTAGCATACATATCGACCAAAGAATTAGATAGGGTGACCTCCAACCTCCCTGAGTGGCCGGCCTGCAGAAGGCACTTGTGCACTTGTTCAGCCAAATTGATGTCGCCTAGCCCTCCGCAGGCAGAAGCCACGCTGACCATCGTCACGTCGTCGGGCACCAGCCCGCTTCTCCGTAGCTCCACGAACGTATCCAAGGCCTCCTTCAGCCGGCCGCCCTGCGCGAGGCCACTTATGATGGCATTCCAAGAACCGAGCTTTCTGTGCGCACTTTGGTCGAACACCTTCACCGCCGAGCTAAAAAGTCCGGCCTTGGCGTAGAGGCTGATGAGACCGCTCTCGGTGAATTCATGGCAGGCCAATCCGAGCTTGACGGCGGTGCAATGGAGCTGAACTCCGGACGCGAAGGCAAAGAGGAGCGCGGCGGCCTTGACGGCGAGAGGGAGGGTGTAGCGGTCCCGAGTTGCGCCGGAACGGCACATCTGGGCGTAGAGTGAGAGGGACGCACGGGGACGGGCGAGGCGGAGGTAACAGCGGATGAGGGCGTTCCAGTGGAAGGATGCGCGGAGGAGATGGAAGCGGAGGACATGGGCATGCGTCCGCGCCAGCTCACGGGGGTCGGCGCAAGCCTCGAGACGGGTGGCCACCATCGTTGCGGGATCTCCAAGGCATTGCTCGGAGGAGGAGGAGGAGAGAGGTGACGGAATAGAAGGGGCGGAGAAGGCGACGTTGGATTCGGCGGCGGCAGCCGAGACAGCGGCGAAGAGAGGGCGGAGCGGGCGCATAAGGCAGCGGTGTGTTCATTTGGGAAATTTCCTCAATTAATATACACCAAAAAAATAATATATAACGGCTTTAAGTTACCGTTACACTGCTGCCTAACTACCAACCGCCAATCTTAAACGTTTGCGCGCGCGCGGGGCGGGAACAAGATGAAGGCGGTCGAAGAGATGCGCGCGGTTGGCTCGGAGACCAAATGCTGCACTTTGTTGAATTTTCAATTTTCAAATTTTTAAAAGATATAAAAATTCATATCATTTCTTCTTTTTTTTCCTTTTTTTTTAAAAAATAAATCCAATTATTTTATCGATTTAACATAACATTAGAAATTTAAGTCGACCAATCTTGGCACTTGTATGTGAGTTTATGGCCAAGTGAACCCTTAAAAAACATTTTAAAGCTTCAAGATATAAAACTATTCTCATTTACATCCTCTTCTCATTTACATCTTCTTGATTGATCTTTGAAGGTACTAACAAGATCATCATGATGAGGATCATTTTACGACATCGAATAGGCTCGATCGCCGGTTCGTCTTGTTAAGGCTGTTTTGCCTGAGGAAGTGCTTCTGAGCATGACTAGCAACTTGAGTTGGTGTTCGAGTGGTAACGAATTTCTTCGATATGCCTCGCCAATTCCCCTTCCCGAGTTTCTCCAAGCCGGTTAGAAACAGCTTGTGCTCTTCCTCACTCCAAGAAACCCCTAAATAATTAATGAGAAGTTATTGCAACTCTTTCAAAAAGAAAACAGAAAAGAACAATTACTTACCTTTTTTCCTTTCTTGTGTTGTAACAGCCATGCCATCAGACATATTACCTCTAGAAATCTTCTTCCCGGTTTCATTTTCATCCAAATACGGCGAAGAAGAAGAAGAAGAAGAAACACAAGTGTCAAAATCCGAGTTGAAGTCCTTGTTCATGGGAGAAGTAGGCATCTCTAGCGGCACACCAAAGAGCTTCAAGCCACCTCCCACCATTTGGCTAGCTTCAAATCTAGAATTGCAAGTGTAAACCAAATATATATATATTGATTATGCCAATCTACACATTGGCACATTGCATTGTTGCTAGCTCATCCGTCACTTGGATCTCATTTAACTTGAGTGGAAGTTGAGTGAGTTTGAAAGTGTCACTCTGTGTCGAGTGAGCCGACCGAAACTATCCAATCGGATGAGCCAAGCGAGCCTAATGAGTCAGTTTCCTTCTTCTTTAACATCTTCATATTTTTTTTTCTAGAGTAAAAAAAAGAAGAAGAATAAACTAAACATCCATTTCAATGTGGTGATCTATCTATTGGTGGTGGTGGACTTACTGTGGCGTTTGCTGCATGACAAGGATGGCTCTTATCCCTCGTATCCAATCCTTGAAGGATTCAGAATCAGCAGCCACCTTGATACAGTTCTTCGAT
This sequence comes from Hedychium gardnerianum, assembly GCA_038050645.1. Classification (NCBI taxonomy): domain Eukaryota; kingdom Viridiplantae; phylum Streptophyta; class Magnoliopsida; order Zingiberales; family Zingiberaceae; genus Hedychium; species Hedychium gardnerianum. The sequence goes on along the minus strand of JBBUKS010000113.1, from coordinate 205,243 downwards.
CCAGAACACAAAAAAAGAAAGAAAAGAAAAACAGATATGTTGTGTCTTTTTGAAGCTCGTTTAAGATCTCTCGCGATCTTGTTGTGGTTGTGCACCGAGTGGATGAAATAGAACAAGACTCAACTGAAAGTAAAGCCGTAAATAAATCTCGAATCAAGTTTTAGGATATTTAAGTTTGTTTGATAAGGTAATCGAGTCAAGTCGAGTCGAGCCTAAAATGAATCAAGTTTTTGAAATGATTATTCAAGCTTAACTTGATTTATTTTTTATGAGCTTGAGTTTGTTTGAAGCTTGACTTGAGTTTGGTTCGTTTAGATGTTATCAAGCTCTACTTCAAGCTTGGCTTGAGTTTGGTTCGTTTATATATTATCGAATTCTAAATTCAAACTTATTTGTTGTTTAAATTTTTTACTTGCTTGATTCAAATTTATTTATTTATTTTATTTTATTTATTTAACACGTTGATAAGAGTTTTATTAATGAATGTTATTGTTCA